>WFAB01003205.1:0-7500 GCA_018977245.1 Lethenteron camtschaticum | reverse complement strand
TTAGCAGCATCTGTATTTTTCCTTCAAATATTAAGTGACAATTATGTTTAATTATAACAGTCCCAGGCAGTGCACTTTAAACACAGGCATGCATATATCGAATGCAGTTTCGCACTAATTGTTTATATTAAACTTAAGCAATTTAATAAATTGAATAGTAACCAGTAACGCCTCTAACAGCTCTCGTGTTGAGGGCACGAGCGCGAGGGGTGACGTCACGCGGGGGGGAGGGGTGCGGGGGGGAGGGGTGACGTCATGCGGAAGGGAGGGGTGCGTGCGGGGGGGTGACGTCACGTGGGGGGGAGGGGTGCGGGGGGGGGTGACGTCACGCGGGGGGGAGTGGCGCGAGGGGTGACGTCACGCGGAGGGGAGGGGCGCGGGGGGTGACGTCACGCGGGGGGAGGGGTGCGCGCGGGGGTGGGGTGACGTCACGCGGAGGGGAGGGGTGCGCGCGGGGGGGGTGACGTCACGCGGGGGGAGGGGTGCGCGCGGGGGGGGTGACGTCACGTGGGGGGGAGGGGTGCGCGGGGGGGTGACGTCACGCGGGGGGAGGGGTGCGCGCGGGGGGGGTGACGTCACGTGGGGGGAGGGGTGCGCGGGGGGGTGACGTCACGCGGGGGGAGGGGTGCGCGCGGGGGGGGTGACGTCACGCGGGGGGAGGGGTGCGCGGGGGGGTGACGTCACGCAACCATCCAACACACCGTGACGTCACGCGCACTTCAACACCCCCCTCGCAACGTGACGTCACGATCACCCCACCCCTCGCAACATGACGTCACGAGCACAGCTGCAGGATGACGTCACCGAGCGCGCGGATTGCTGTGAGGTAAATCGCTACAAAACTATAATTGTTTTATAAATAAAATTAAACACTTTGGGGTTTACATCAAGTCGAGGGCGTGTGGCAGCTGCTGTTGCACGTTGCCGACTAGTTTATTTAGAAGTTAAACTTTAGACTTTTTTATAAACTTCGGATTTGCCGTCTGAGGGTTTATGTTTCTTTATTGTTTGAAGTTTCTTTCGTGACTGCAGCAGAGATTCATCTTCTTGGTTCTTTCGGTAAAGTCTTCACGTAGAAGGGAAATAATAAAGTAATAAAAATAAAACATAATAACATAATAAAATAATATAAGAAAATAAAATAATATAAGAAAATAATATAATAATATAATATAAGAAAATAAAATAATAAAAATAAAACAGTATAATAAAATAATATAAGAAAATAAAATAATAAAATAATATGGTCGTATAACATTATTATATTTCAATTTTAAGTTTCTTTCGTGACTGCAGAGATTCATATTCTTGGTTCTTTCGGTAAAGTCACGTAGAAGGGAAATAATAAAATAATACAAATATTAAACAATAAACTTCGTGAGAATTTGAATTGTTTATATATATTTTTTTATATAAAACCACCCTACAGGTCACATCAACTCACTCATCCACCCACCTACTCACCCACCCACTCACTCACCCACTCACTCACTCATCCACTCACCCACTCACCCACCCACTCACCCACTCACCCACCCACTCACCCACTCACTCACCCACTCACTCACCCACTCACTCACCCACTCACTCACCCACTCACCCACTCACTCACCCACTCACTCACCTACTCACTCACCCACTCACTCACTCACCCACCCACTCACTCACCCACTCACTCACCCACCCACTCACTCACTCACTCACCCACTCACTCACTCACCCACTCACTCACCCACTCACCTACTCACTCACCCACTCACCTACTCACTCACCCACTCACCTACTCACTCACCCACTCACTCACCCACTCACTCACTCACTCACCTACTCACTCACTCACTCACCTACTCACTCACCCACTCACCTACTCACTCACCCACTCACCTACTCACTCACCCACTCACCCACTCACTCACCCACTCACTCACCTACTCACCCACTCACTCACTCACTCACCCACTCACTCACCCACTCACTCACCCACTCACCCACTCACTCACCCACTCACTCACCCACTCACTCACCCACTCACTCACCCACTCACTCACCCACTCACCCACTCACCCACTCACTCACCCACTCACTCACCCACTCACTCACTCACTCAACCACTCACTCACCTACTCACTCACCCACTCACCTACTCACTCACCCACTCACTCACTCACCCACTCACTCACCCCACTCACCCACTCACTCACCTACTCACTCACCCACTCACTCACTCACCCACTCATCCACCCACTCACTCACCCACTCATCCACTCACCTACTCACTCACCCATTCACTCACTCATCCACTCACTCACCCACTCACTCACTCACCCACTCACTCACCCCACTGCAGGTCACATCAACTCACTCCCTTCCCCACTCACTCACCCACTCACCCACAAACTCACCCACTCACTCACCCACTCACCCACCCACTCACTCACCCACTCACCTACTCACTCACCCACTCACTCACCCACTCACTCACCTACTCACTCACCCACTCACTCACCCACTCACTCACCCACTCACTCACCTACTCACTCACCCACTCACTCACCCACTCATCCACTCACTCACTCACTTACTCACTCACTCACTCACCCACTCACTCACCCACTCACTCACCCACTCACTCACCTACTCACTCACCCACTCACCCACTCACCCACTCACTCACCCACTCACTCACCCACTCACTCACCCACTCACTCACCTACTCACTCACCCACTCACCCACTCACCCACCCACTCACTCACCTACTCACTCACTCACTCACCCACTCACTCACCCACTCACTCACCCACTCACTCACTCACCCACCCACCCACTCACTCACCCACTCACTCACTCACCCACCCACTCACCCACCCACTCACTCACCTACTCAACCACTCACTCACCCACTCACCCACTCACCCACCCACTCACTCACCCACTCACTCACTCACTCACCCACTCACTCACTCACCCACCCACTCACCCACTCACCCACTCACTCACTCACTCACCCACTCACCCACTCACTCACTCACTCACCCACTCACCTACTCACTCACCCACTCACCCACTCACCCACTCACCTACTCACTCACCCACTCACCTACTCACTCACCCACTCACCCACTCACCCACTCACTCACCCACTCACTCACCTACTCACTCACCCACTCACCTACTCACTCACCCACTCACTCACTCACCCACTCATCCACCCACTCACTCACTCACCCACTCATCCACTCACCTACTCACTCACCCATTCACTCACTCATCCACTCACTCACCCACTCACTCACTCACCCACTCACTCACCCCACTGCAGGTCACATCAACTCACTCCCTTCCCCACTCACTCACCCACTCACCCACAAACTCACCCACTCACTCACCCACTCACCCACCCACTCACCCACTCACTCAACCACTCACTCACTCACCCACCCACTCACCCACTCACTCACCCACTCACTCACCCACTCACTCACTCACCCACTCACCCACCCACTCACTCACCCACTCACTCACCCACTCACTCACCCACTCACTCACTCACTCACCCACTCACTCACCCACTCACCCACCCACTCACTCACCCTCTCACTCACTCACCCACCCACTCACCCACTCACTCACTCACTCACCCACTCACTCACTCACTCACCCACTCACCCACCCACTCACTCACCCACTCACTCACCTACTCACTCACCCACTCACCCACTCACTCACCCACTCACTCACCCACCCACTCACTCACCCACTCACTCACTCCACACTGCAGGTCACATCAACTCACTCACTCACTCACCCACTCACCCACTCACCTACTCACTCACTCACCCACTCACCCACTCACCCACTCACTCACCCACTCACTCACTCACCCACTCACCCACCCACTCACCCCACTGCAGGTCACATCAACTCACTCCCTTCCCCACTCACCCACTCACCCACCCACTCACCTACTCACTCACCCACTCACTCACTCACTCACCCACTCACTCACTCACTCACCCACCCACCCACCCACTCACCCACTCACTCACCCACTCACTCATCCACCCACTCACTCACCCACTCACTCACTCCACACTGCAGGTCACATCAACTCACTCACTCACTCACCCACTCACCCACTCACCTACTCACTCACCCACCCACTCACCCACTCACCCACTCACTCACCCACTCACTCACTCACCCACTCACCCACCCACTCACCCCACTGCAGGTCACATCAACTCACTCCCTTCCCCACTCACCCACTCACCCACCCACTCACCTACTCACTCACCCACTCACTCACTCACCCACTCACTCACCCACTCACCCACCCACTCACTCACCCACCCACTCACCCACTCACTCACTCACCCACTCACTCACCAGACTGCAGGTCACATCAACTCACTCATCCACCCACTCACCTACTCACTCACTCATCCACCCACTCACCCACCCACTTATCCACCCACTCACTCACTCACTCACCCACCCACTCACTCACTCACCCATTCATCCACCCACTCACCCACTCACTCATCCACCCACTCACCCACTCACTCACTCCACACTGCAGGTCACATCAACTCACTCATTCACTCACTCACCCACTCACTCACCCACCCACTCACTCACCCACCCACTCACCCACTCACCCACTCACCTACTCACTCACCCACCCACTCACCCACTCAACCACTCACTCACCCACTCACTCACTCACTCACCACTCACTCACTCACCCACTCACCCACCCACTCACCCCACTGCAGGTCACATCAACTCACTCATTCACTCACTCACCCACTCACTCACCCACCCACTCACTCACCCACCCACTCACCCACTCACCCACTCACCTACTCACTCACCCACCCACTCACCCACTCAACCACTCACTCACCCACTCACTCACTCACTCACCCACTCACTCACCCACCCACTCACCCCACTGCAGGTCACATCAACTCACTCCCTTCCCCACTCACTCACCCACTCACCCACCCACTCACTCACTCACCCACTCACTCACTCACTCACCCACTCACTCACTCACTCACCCACCCACCCACCCACCCACTCACTCACCCACTCACTCATCCACCCACTCACTCACCCACTCACTCACTCCACACTGCAGGTCACATCAACTCACTCACTCACTCACCCACTCACCCACTCACCTACTCACTCACCCACCCACTCACCCACTCACCCACTCACTCACCCACTCACTCACCCACTCACCCACCCACTCACCCCACTGCAGTCACATCAACTCACTCCCTTCCCCACTCACTCACTCACCCACCCACTCACCTACTCACTCACCCACTCACTCACTCACCCACTCACTCACTCACCCACCCACCCACCCACTCACCCACTCACTCACCCACTCACTCACCACCCACTCACTCACCCACTCACTCACCCACTCACTCACCCACTCACTCACTCACCCACCCACCCACCCACTCACCCACTCACTCACCCACTCACTCATCACCCACTCACTCACCCACTCACTCACCCACTCACTCATCCACCCACTCACTCACCCACTCACTCACTCCACACTGCAGGTCACATCAACTCACTCACTCACTCACCCACTCACCCACTCACCTACTCACTCACCCACCACTCACCCACTCACCCACTCACTCACCCACTCACTCACCCACTCACCCACCCACTCACCCCACTGCAGGTCACATCAACTCACTCCCTTCCCCACTCACTCACTCACCCACCCACTCACGTACTCACTCACCCACTCACTCACTCATCAACTCACTCACTCACTTACCCACTCACTCACCCACTCACCCACTCACTCACCCACTCACTCACCCACTCACTCACTCACCCACTCACTCACTCACCCACTCACTCACTCACCCACTCACCCACTCACCCCACTCACTCACCCACTCACTCATCCACCCACTCACCCACCCACTCACTCACCCACTCACTCACTCACCCACTCACCCACTCACCCACTCACTCACCTACTCACTCACCCACCCACTCACCCACCCACTCACTCACCCACTCACCAAACCGCAGGTCCGAACACTCCCCTGCTCAGTGATGCATCCTCTCACACCGCCACTCTCCCATCTGATTCCCGTTGGCTCCACCACTTCACCTCACTGGCTTCCATCATTCCGCTGACCAAGACCCGACACCCGTACCCTACCCGACACCCGTACCCTACCCGATACCCGTACCCTACCCGATACTCGTACCCTACCCGATACCCGTACCCTACCCGATACCCGTACCCTACCCGATACCCGTACCCTACCCGATACCCGTACCCTACCCGATACCCGCACCCTACCCGATACCCGTACCCTACACGATACCCGTACCCTACCCGATACCCGTACCCTACCCGATACCCGTACCCTACCCGATACCCGTAGCCTACCCGACACCCGTACCCTACCCGATACCCGTACCCTACCCGATACCCGTACCCTACCCGACACCCGTACCCTACCCGATACCCCGTACCCTACCGATACCCGTACCCTACCCGATACCCGTACCCTACCCGACACCCGTACCCTACCCGATACCCGTACCCTACCCGATACCCGTACCCTACCTGATACCCGTACCCTACCCGATACCCGTACCCTACCCGATACCCGTACCCTACCCGATACCCGTACCCTACCCGATACCCGTACCCTACTGATACCCGTACCCTACCGATACCCGTACCCTACCCGATACCCGTACCCTACCCGACACCCGTACCCTACCCGATACCCGTACCCTACCCGATACCCGTACCACCCGATACCCGTACCCTACCTGATACCCGTACCCTACCCGATACCCGTACCCTACCTGATACCCGTACCCTACCCGGTACCCGTACCCTACCCGATACCCGTACCCCGATACCCGACCCCCCCTACCCGTACCCTACCCCGATACCCGTACCCGATACCCGTACCCTACCCGATACCCGTTACCCTACCCGATACCCGTACCCTACCCGATACCCGTACCCCTACCCGATACCCGTACCCTACCCGATACCCGTACCCTTACCCGATACCCGTTACACTACCCGATACCCCCGCCACCCTAACCGTACCCGTACCCTACCCGATACCCGTACCCTACCCGATACCCGTACCCTACCCGATACCCGTACCCTACCCATACCCGCCCTACCCATACCCGTACCCATACCCGTACCATACCCTACCGTATAACCCGTACCCTGCCCGATACCCGTACCCTACCCCGATACCCGTACCCTACCCGATACCCGTAACCCTACCCGATACCCGTACCCTACACGATTACCCGTACTCTTACCCATACCCGTACCCTACCCGATACCCGTACTCTACCCCATACCCGTACACTACCCGATACCCCGGCTACCTGTACCCTACCCGATACCCGTACCCCTACCCGATACCCGTACCCTACCGATACCCCTACCCTACCCGATACCCGTA
>WFAB01003204.1:0-15000 GCA_018977245.1 Lethenteron camtschaticum | reverse complement strand
GTGTCTCTGTGTCTCTCTCTGTGTCTCTGTGCATATGTGTCTCTGTCTGTCTCTCTGTGTCTCTGTGTCTCTGTCTGTGTCTCTGTGTCTCTGTCTGTGTGTGTCTGTGTCTCTGTGTCTCTGTGCGTCTCTCTGAGTTGCGACTGCCACCCAGGCCCCCCTCCACAATTAGCCGGCGGTGTGGAGGGAGGGAGGGAGAGGGTTCGCCAAAATCCCAAATCCCAAGTCATAAATCTGAGCAGACGCTGTCATCACGTGCAACAACAGGTGTCGGAGTTGAGCACGAGGGCTTTCGCGACCAGTATCCATAAAAGAGGTTTTTTTTGGGTTCGATCGCGTAAATACATCGTACAGCATCACTCGTGACGGATTGGCGACGTTCTGTTTACGTGACACTCCCCGTACTAGCTGGCTGTGGCGGGTGGTGGCGGGTTTTAACGACACATTCATATGTTAACTATACACTATACTATACACTACACTATACACTACACTATACACTATATTATACACTACACTGCACTATACACTACACTGCACTATACACTACACTATACACTAGTGCTGTACTAGTATACTACACTATACACTAATGCTTTACTAGTATACTACACTATACACTTTACTATACACTATACTATACACTAGTGCTGTACTAGTATACTACACTATACACTACACTATACACTAGTGCTGTACTAGTACACTACACTATACACTACAATATACACTACACTATACACTAGTGCTGTACTAGTATACTACACTATACACTACACTAGTGCTGTACTAGTATACTACACTATACACTACACTATACACTAGTGCTGTACTAGTATACTACACTATACACTACCACTATACACTACACTACACACTACACTATACACTCGTGCTGTACTCGTACACTACACTATACACTACACTATACACTCGTGCTGTACTCGTACACTACACTACACACTACACTATACCACTCGTGCTGTACTAGTACACTACACTATACACTACACTATACACTACACTACACACTACACTATACACTCGTGCTGTACTCGTACACTACACTTACACTATACACTCGTGCTGTACTAGTGGAGGAGGAAGGGGTGGAGGGGGAGGGGTTGAGGGGGGAGGGGTGAATGGGGGAGGGGGAGGGGTGGAGGGGGAGGGGGGAGGGGTGGAGGGGGGGGTCCGAATGCAAAGTTCACGCGGGGGCTCCGTTTGCTCCTGAGGCCTCTCGCCTCCGTGACCTCTCGTGACCCCAGCCGCGTGACTTTGTTCCTTAATTGCTCGACCCCCCAGTGACCCCACCCCGCCCCCCCACCACCACCACATCGCCCCCACCACCACCACCACCACCCCGCCCCCCACCACCACCACCACATCCGCCCCCCACCACCCCCACCACCACCCCCCCCCACCACACCACCACATCCGCCCCCCACCACCCCCACCACCACCCCGCCCACCACCACCACCACATCCGCCCCCACCACCCCACCACCACCCCGCCCCCACCACCACCACCACATCCGTCCCCCACCACCCCCACCACCACCCCGCCCCCCACCACCCCCACCACCACCACCACCCCGCCCCCCACCCCGCCCCCCACCACCACCACCACATCCGTCCCCCACCACCCCCACCACCACCACCACCCCGCCCCCCACCACCACCACCACCCCGCCCCCCACCACCCCCACCACCACCCCGCCCCCCACCACCACCACCACATCCGCCCCCCACCACCCCCACCACCACCACCACCCCGCCCCCCACCACCACCACCACCCCCCCCCCCACCCCCACCACCACCCCGCCCCCCACCACCACCACCACATCCGCCCCCCACCACCCCCACCACCACCACCACCCCGCCCCCCCACCACCACCACCACCCCCCCCCCACCACCACCACCACCACCCCCGCCCCCCACCACCACCACCACATCCGCCCCCCACCACCCCCACCACCCCCACCACCCCGCCCCCCCCACCCCCACCACCCCCCACCACCCCCCCACCACCCCCCCCCCCACCACCCCCACCACCCCCACCACCACCACCACCCCGCCCCCCCCACCACCACCACCACCACCACCCCGCCCCCACACCCCACCACCACCCCGCCCCCCCACCACCACCACATCCGCCCCCCACCCTCCTCCTCCTCCTCCTCCTCTCATCCTCATCACAGAGACAAACCCAGTTCCTCTTCTTGGTTCTTTCGGTAAAGTCGCGTAGAATGGAAATAATAAAATAATAAAAATACAACATCTTTTATTATGTTTTATTTTTATTATTTTAATAAAATAATAAAAATCAAACATATTTTATTATTTCGATTGAAATCTTTCGTACTGCAGGGATTCACGTAGAATGAAATAATAAAATAAAAAAATAAAACTTTTTATTATGTTTTATTTTTATTATATTAATAAAATAATAAAAATAAAACATATTTTAATATTTCGATTAAAATCTTTCGTGACTGCAGGGATTCATCTTCTTGGTTCTTTAGGTAAAGTCACGTAGAAGGGAAGTAATACAATAATAAAAATAAAACATAATAAAATAATTCTGGCCGAAACGTCGTGAGAATTATTTTATTATTTTTATTTTATTTCCATTCTACGTGACTTTACCGAAAGAACCAAGAAGATGAACCCCTGCAGTCACGAAAGAAGCTTTACATCGAAATTCAAACCCAGTTCCTATCTCGCAGCACCACCGATAGGGAGGGTTGAGAGGGCAGTCGGGGTGATTGATCGACCAGCGGGTCACTGGGTCACTCACTCGCTCGCTCGCCAGCGGTCAGTCGCCTCCTTGTGGCTCTTCTATGGCTACTACGATGATTGAGCTGGTCACTGATTACCCGTAAACTTCGCTGCGTTGATTCCTCCTCCATCGCACCCGCCCGCGTTGAGGAGTTGGTCTGTAGCAGATACTGACTGTGTCGTCTCAAACACCACCACCACCACAACAGTGTTCAACCACCACCACCACCACACTGTGTTCAACCACCACACTGTTCAACAACCACCACCCCTGTGTTCAACCACCACCACCACCACACCGTGTTCCACCACCACCACCACCACACTGTGTTCAACCACCACCATCACCACCACACTGTGTTCAACCACCACCACCACCACACTGTGTTCAACCACTACCACCACACTGTGTTCAACCACCACCACACTGTGTTCAACCACCACCACCACACTGTGTTCAACCACCACCACCACCACACTGTGTTCAACCACCACCACCACCACACTGTGTTCAACCACCACCACACTGTGTTCAACCACCACCACCACACTGTGTTCAACCACCACCACCACCACACTGTGTTCAACCACCACCACACTGTGTTCAACCACCACCACACTGTGTTCAACCACCACCACCACCACACTGTGTTCAACCACCACCACCACACTGTGTTCAACCACCACCACCACACTGTGTTCAACCACCACCACCACCACCACACTGTGTTCAACCACCACCACACTGTTCCACCACCACCACCACCACCACACTGTATTCAACAACCACCACCACACTGTGTTCTACCACCACTACACTACAGGTCACAACAACAAACTCAATTACAAATTCAACCACTCTTTCACCCACTCACCCACTGAGTCACCCCCTCGACCACCCACTCAGCCACCCACTCACTCACCCACTCACTCACTCACCCACTCACTCACCCACCCACTCACTCACCCACTCACCCACTCATTCACTCACCCACTCACTCACCCACCCACTCACTCACCCACACACGCACTCACTCACCCACTCACCCACTCACTCACCCACCCACCCACTCACTCACCCACTCACTCACCCACTCACCCACTCATTCACTCACCCACTCACTCACCCACCCACTCACTCACTCACCCACTCACTCACCCACTCACCCACTCACTCACTCACTCACCCACTCACTCACTCACTCACCCACTCACTCACTCACCCACCCACTCACTCACCCACTCACCTACTCACTCACCCACTCATCCACCCACTCACTCACTCACTCACCCACTCACTCACCCACCCACCCACTCACTCACCCACCCACTCACTCACCCACTCACCTACTCACTCACCCACTCACCCACCCACTCACTCACCCACTCACTCACCCACCCACTCACTCACTCACTCACCCACTCACTCACCCACCCACTCACTCACCCACTCACTCACTCACCCATCCACTCACTCACCTACTCACTCACCCACTCACCCACCCACTCACTCACCCACTCACTCACCCACCCACTCACCCACTCACTCACCCACTCACTCACCCACCCACTCACTCACCCACCCACTCACTCACCCACTCACTCACTCACCCATCCACTCACTCACCTACTCACTCACCCACTCACCCACCCACTCACTCACCCACTCACTCACCCACCCACTCACCCACCACTCACCCAACCCACTCACTCACCCACTCACTCACCCACCACTCACTCACTCACTCACCCACCCACTCACTCACCCACTCACTCACTCACCCATCCACTCACTCACCTACTCACTCACCCACTCACCACACTGAAGCTCACCTCACTTCTCTCTCTCTGCTTTGTCCTTCGCACCGCTCCGCTCTGGAATTCTGCCTCCCCCACCACCCCAAGCATCTTAACCACAACAACAACAACCACATCCACCACAAGAACAACCACAACAACAACAACAACAACCACATCCACCACAAGAAACAACCACATCCACCACAACAACAACCACAACAACAACAACTGCCACCTCCTCGCTCAACTCAACACACGTGCTACAAACAAACTCTTTATCGACCACAGCACTTGTAATGGTGCTGATTGTTGCTGGCCTCTTGATGTCACCGGCATTTTTGGGCCTCCCTGTTCTCGGGCCAGAGTGGTTTATTTTATACTGGTAGGAACCTCCTGGTTACACCAGCCCACAGGGGATTATTGTGTCCGTCTGTCGTGCATCCAAAAATGGGAGGAGTGGGGCTGGGTGGGGAGGGGAGGGTGGGGAGGGGCTGGGTGGGGAGGGGAGGGTGGGGATGGGCTGGGTGGGGTGGGGCTGGGTGGGGAGGGGAGGGTGGGGAGGGGAGGGTGGGGATGGGCTGGGTGGGGTGGGGCTGGGTGGGGAGGGGAGGGTGGGGAGGGGCTGGGTGTTGAGGGTGGGGCTGGGTGGGGAGGGGAGGGTGGGGAGGGGCTGGGTGGGGGGTGGGGTGGGGTGGGGCTGGGTGGGGAGGGGCTGGTCACCCCGTGGTGCCCTTATAAAACTCAACGTTTCACCTACTCACGCCGGCTTGTGCCCGCCCTCACAGTCGGCCATATTTGCGGAATACACCACGCCGCCGTTGACCCTGCAGGCCATTGACCGAGCAACCCGACGTTCCTACCAGCTCCCTCCGCAGGAATGTGTTTTTTATAAATAAAAAACGCGTGATGTGAAAAGCGTGATGGGAGGATTGATCCTAAGCTATAAACTGAACACATTTTTTACATTTTTGTTACAAGGTAACGCCCCCGCCGAGGTGCGACGTGGTTTTTTTTTCAGAGGCGAGCCGCCGATCGTAAATGGTAACAAAGTGGCGCTTATCGTGATCATCGTCGTCGTCGCATGGAAATTTATTGCAGCCAAATACTCTGAAACGCGTGGCGGCGTTGATTCTAGATTTGTGGAGGGGAAAAACCGAGGACCCGGAGAAAAATCCACGCGACCACGGGGAGAGAGAGAGACACGCAAACTCCAAATATACAGCAGCAGGCGTCAGGGTCGGGGTTGAACCCACGACCTCCTGTATACCAGGCGAGGTAGTTAACATCTCCTAGCCACCGTGATGATGATGAGAGAGAGAGAGAGAGACACGCAAACTCCAAATATACAGCAGCAGGCGTTAGCGTCGGGATCGAACCCACGACCTCCTGCACACCAGGCGAGGTAGTTAACATCTCCTAGCCACCGTGATGATGATGAGAGAGAGACATGCAAACTAGAAATATACAGCAGGCGTCATCAGGGTCGGGATCGAACCCACGACCTCCTGTATACCAGGCGAGGTAGTTAACATCTCCTAGCCGCTGTGATCCTACGTCACTCCTCAGTGCTCTGCAGTCTAGGAATAATATTGAACTTTTTATTCTTGGGAAGCCTCACAGAGACTCAGGAGTTTCAGGAAAGTTCCTTGCCACGTTTTCCTCGTGGGGCTGTGCGATGTTGCGTCTGCTGCTGCTGTGTGCAGAGTGATTGTTCAGCACTGTGGATGTGGTTTTGTGGATGTGGTTTTGTTGGCCGATCGCAGTTCCACTGTGTGTGTGGGTCTAGCTATGGGGGAGGAGGGAACCCATTGTAGAGCAAGGGGAAAAACATACAACTCTACACACTCTCACTCACTCACGCACACTCTCACTCACACACTCACACACACACTCACGCACGCTCTCACTCACACTCACTCACCCACTCACACACTCTGCAGAGCAGGGGGAGAACACACAAACTACACACATTCACTCTCACACACTCACTCACACACTCACACACACTCACACACACACACTCTACACACACTCTCACTCACACTCACTCACCCAAACACTCACTCTCACACACTCACTCACACACTCACTCTCACACAGTCACACAAACTCGACACACTCACACACTCACACACACACACTCACTCTCACACACTCACTCACTCACACACTCACTCTCACACACTCTACACACACAAACTCTACACACACTCACACTCACTCACACTTTCACACACCCAAACACTCACTCTCACACACTCACACACTCACTCTCGCACACTCACTCACACAAACTCTACACACTCACTCTCACACACTCACTCACACTCACTCACCCAAACACTCACTCTCACACACTCACTCACACACTCACACACACTCACACACACACACTCTACACACACTCTCACTCACACTCACTCACCCAAACACTCACTCTCACACACTCACTCACACACTCACTCTCACACAGTCACACAAACTCGACACACTCACACACTCACACACACACACTCACTCTCACACACTCACTCACTCACACACTCACTCTCACACACTCTACACACACAAACTCTACACACACTCACACTCACTCACACTTTCACACACCCAAACACTCTCACACACTCACACACTCACTCTCGCACACTCACTCACACAAACTCTACACACTCACTCTCACACACTCACTCACACTTTCACACACACACACTAACACGCTCTGAAGAGCAGGCAGAGAACATACAAACTCCACACACACACTCTCACACACTGTCACACACACTCACACACTCTCACACACTCACTCAGACTCTCACACACTCACTCACACTGCCACTCGTTCACTCACTCACACTCTGAATGGCTGGCACCTTCTGCAGAATATGGAGAACATACAAACTCCACACACTGACTCACACACACTCACACACTGACTCACACCCTCACACACTGACTCACACTCTCACACACTGACTCACACTCTCACACACTGACTCACACACACTCACACACACTCTCACACTATCACACACTGACTCACACACTCTCACACACTGACTCACACTCTCACACACTGACTCACACTCTCACACACTGACTCACACTCTCACACACTGACTCACACTCTCACACACTGACTCACACTCTCACACACTGACTCACACTCTCACACACTCACTCTCACACCCACACACACACTCTCACACACTGACTCGCACATCTCACACACTGACTCAGCCTCTCACACACTGACTCACACTGCCACTCGTTCACTCACTCACACTCTGAATGGCTGACGCCTTCTGCAGAATGTGGAGAACATACAAACTCCACACACTGACTCACACACTGACTCACACACTGACTCACACTGACTCACACTCTCACACACTCACTCTCACACTCTCACACCCTCACACACTGACTCACTGACTCACACTCTCACACTCACACACTCACTCTCACACGCTCACACACTCACACACTCACTCTCACACACTGACTCACACTCTCACACACTGACTCACACTCTCACACACACTCTCACACTCTCACACACTGACTCACTGACTCACACTCTCACACTCACTCACACACTCACTCTCACACGCTCACACACTCACACACTGACTCACACACACTCACACACTCACTCGGACTCTCACACACTGACTCACACTCTCACACACTGACTCACACTCTCACACACTGACTCACACTCTCACACACACTCTCACACCCTCACACACTGACTCACACTCTCACACACACTCTCACACCCTCACACACTGACTCACACTCTCACACACTGACTCACACTCTCACACACACTCTCACACTCTCACACACTGACTCACACTCTCACACACTGACTCACACTCTCACACACCACTCTCACACACTGACTCACACTGCCACTCCACACAGAGTCAGGAATCGAACCCAGACCCCTTCTTGCCATGAGGCGCGAGCGTTGCCAGCGGCGAGTGAGCGAGAGAGGGAGGAGAGAGGGGAGAGGGGAGAGAGGGGAGAGAGAGGGGAGAGAGAGGGAGAGAGAGGGGAGAGAGAGGGGAGAGAGAGGGGAGAGAGAGGGGAGAGAGAGGGGAGAGAGAGGGGAGAGAGAGGGGAGAGAGAGGGGAGAGAGAGGGGAGAGAGAGGGGAGAGAGAGGGGAGAGAGGGAGGAGAGAGGGGAGAGAGAGGGGAGAGAGAGGGAGAGAGAGGGGAGAGAGAGGGGAGAGAGGGGAGAGAGGGAGGGGAGAGGGGAGAGAGAGAGAAGCTTAAAAGGGAGAGGGAGGGAGATCTCTGCATGTGAAAGGGATGCCCTGTCGTGACCTCTCATGACCCCTTGACCCCTGCTGTGACCCCCCAACCCCCGGGTCACTGGTGGAATGTCAGAGGTGACGGGCACAGGAGGTGGTGGTGGTGGTGGTGGAGGGGGGGACTTCGGGGAGGTGGGAGCAGGAGTACGAGGGGGGAGGAGGGTGGAGGAGGGTGGAGGAGGAGGGGGAGGAGGAGGTGGAGGAGGAGGTGGAGGAGGAGGGAGCAGAAGGAGGGTGGGAGGATGGAGGAGGTGGAGGAGGGTGGGAGGAGGAGGAGGTGGAGGAGGAGGAGCAGAAGGAGGGGTGGAGTTATGGAGGAGGGGGAGGAGGAGGTGGAGGAGGAGGAGGAGGCGGCAGTGAGAATATCTCGTGGAATTCTACCCTGCAGAGGCAACGGCGGGGTCATGTGGGTCGCGTTTCCAGATCTCTGAGTCTGCGTGTCAGTCCGTGTGTCAGTCTGTATGTCAGTCTGTGTGTGAGTGTGTGTGTGTGAGTCTGTGTGTGAGTCTGTGTATCAGTGTGTGTGTCACTGTGTCTCAGTCTGTGTCAGTGTGGTGTCAGTCTGCGTGTCACTCTGCGTGTCACCGTGTGTGT
The DNA here is from genome assembly GCA_018977245.1 of Lethenteron camtschaticum. Classification (NCBI taxonomy): domain Eukaryota; kingdom Metazoa; phylum Chordata; class Hyperoartia; order Petromyzontiformes; family Petromyzontidae; genus Lethenteron; species Lethenteron camtschaticum. The sequence continues at coordinate 5,501 of WFAB01003204.1, read as the reverse complement.
CAGTTTGTGTGTCACTGTGTGTCATTGTGTGTGTCAGTCTGTGTGTCAGTCTGTGTGTCAGTCTGTGTGTCAGTCTGTGTGTCAGTGTGGTGTGTCAGTGGTGTGTCAGTTTGTGTGTCACTTCCGCGTGTCAGTCCGTGTGTCAGTATGTGTGTGGTCAGTCTGTGTGTCACTCTGTGTGTCAGTCTGTGTGTCACTGTGTGTGTCAGTCTGTGTGTCACTGTGTGTGTGAGTCTGTGTGTCACTGTGTGTGTCAGTCTGTGTGTCAGTCTGTGTGTCAGTGGTGTCAGTGTGTGTGTCACTGTGTGTGTCAGTCTGTGTGTCACTGTGTGTCACTGTGTGTCAGTCTGTGTGTGAGTCTGTGTGTCAGTCTGTGTGTCACTGTGTGTCAGTCTGTGTGTGAGTCTGTGTGTGTCAGTCTGTGTGTCACTCTGCGTGTCAGTCTGTGTGTCAGTCTGTGTGTCACTGTGTGTCAGTCTGTGTGTGTTTGTGTATGGGGAGCGGTGGTGTGCGCTCCGAACCCGGCGACCCGGGTTCCGATTCCCGCTCACGGCCAACACCGGTGACGATTATCTGAACCGGTCCTGGGCCTCACCTAGGTCGACTCGGCCTCAAATTAGCACCTGGTGTAGTGGTGTAAACATCGCCACTGGGGAGACAAAGGCAGCCGGGCGTGGTGCTGGCCACCCACCCCCTCGTGTGCCGTGCCGACCTTCATAGGTGCTGCTACTCGCTAACAGCACTTGCCCCAACAGTCTGTTGAGGCTGTATGGGGGATCTTTGTACGTGTCTTTGTGTTTGTGCATGAGTCCGTGTAAGTAAGTGGTCTGTGTGCGGGTGTGCGTGCCTGTGTATGGGTCTGTGTATGTTTATATGTGTGTCAGTGTGTCTTTGTGTGTGAGTATGTGGGTTAGTGTGTGTGAGTCACTGTGTCAATGTGTGTGCGCCGGGGAGCGGTGGTGCAGCGGTTAGCGCCGCTGCGCTATGAACCCGGCGACCCGAGTTCGATTCCCGCTCACGGCCAAAACCCAGTGACGATTATCTGAACCGGTCCCGGGCCTCCCCTAGGTCGACTCAGCCTCAAATGAGTACCTGGTGCGGTGTGTAAACATCGTCACTGGGGAGACAAAGGCGGCCGGGCGTGGTGCTGGCCACCCACCCCCTCGTGTGCCGTTCCGGCCTTCATAGGTGCTCGCTAACAGCACTTGCCCCCACAGTCTGTTAAGGCTATAAGGGGGATCTTTGCCTTTGTTTAGGTACTGTACGTGTCAGTGTGTGAGTGTGTGTGTCTGTGTGGGGGGAGCGGTGGGTGTTGCGGTTAGCGCGTTGCGCTTCGAACCCGACGACCCAAAGGTTCGTTTTCCGCTCACGGCCACCAACACCGCTGACGATCATCTAAACCGGTCTTGGGCTGCCCCTAGGTCGACTCGGCCTCAAATGAGTACTTGGTGCGGTGTGTAGTAAACATCGCCACTGGGGAGTCAAAGGCGGTCGGGCGTGGTGCTGGCCACCCACCCACTCGTGTGCCGTGCCGGCCTTCATAGGTGCTCGCTAACAGCACTTGCCCCTACAGTCTGTTAAGGCTACACGGGGCATCTTTGTATATGTACGTGTGCATCTCAGTCAGCCAACCCATGGCACCTGGGGGGGTCTGTCCCGTGACCTTCTGCCAGCCGGTGTTCGACACTTCACGTGGGCCTTAAGGTGCACCTAGCCTGGCACAAGCGCCGTGATGATTGTTGTTGTTGTGTGCCGTGCCGGCCTTCATAGGTGCTGCTGCTACTTGCTAACAGCTCTTGCCCCCACAGCCTTTTGTGGGTTATATGGGGGTTCTTTGCCTGTTGCATGCATATGTATATATAGCATCTGATGCTTGACTCCACTCGCCCAGACCGGTTGAGTGTGATGTCTGCATGCTCACGATCATCGTGATGGTGTGTCTGCCTGTTTGTCTGTCTGCTTGTATCTGCCTGTCTGTCTGTCTGTCTCTCTGTTTGTGTGTCTGTCCCACGCCTCTGTTTCTTGCCATTCTGTCTGACTGCCTCTCTCCCTGTCTCTCTCTCTCGCTGTCTCTCTGTCTCTGTGTCTCTCTCTGTCTCTCTCTCTGTCTCTATCTCTCTCTGTCTCTTGTCTCTGTGTCTCTCTCTGTCTCTCTCTGTCTCTCTCTGTCTCTCTATCTCTCTCTCTGTCTCTGTCTCTCTCTCTCTCTGTCTCTCTCTGTCTCTCTCTGTCTCTATCTATGTCTCTGGGGTGTGTGTTTCTGAGTTTGTCTTTTGTTTTTTTTCGTCTCTTGTGTGTCTTACACTGTCTCCCTGGGTGTGTCTTCGTGTTTCCATGTCCCCGTGTCTCAGTGTCCCCGTGTCCCCTTTTCTCCATGTCCGCGAGTCTCCATGTCTCCGTGTCCCGTGTCCCTGTTTCTCCTTTCCATCTCCCCGTGTCCCGTTCTCTCTCTGTCCCTGTTTCCCCGTGTCTCCTCCCCGTGTCCCCTTCTCTCCGTGTCCGCGAGTCTCCGTGTCACCGTGTCCCCGTGTCCCGTGTCCCTTGTCTCCGTGTCCCCGTGTCCCCCGTGTCCCTCCGTGTCCCCGTGTCCCGTGTCCCGTGTCCCGTTCCCGTGTCCCCGTGTCCCGTGTCCCGTGTCCCCGTGTCCTCCGTGTCCCGTGTCTCCGTGTCCCCGTGTCCCCGTGTCTCCGTGTCCCCGTTCCCGTGTCCCCGTGTCTCCGTGTCCCGTGTCCCGTGTCCCCGTGTCCCCGTGTCCCGTGTCCCGTGTCTCCGTGTCCCGTGTCCCCGTGTCCCCGTGTCTCGTGTCCCGTGTCTCCGTGTCCCCGTGTCCCGTGTCCCCGTGTCTCTGTGTCTCCGTGTCCCCGTGTCCCCGTGTCTCCGTGTCCCCGTGTCCCGTGTCCCGTGTCTCCGTGTCCCCGTGTCTCCGTGTCTCCGTGTCCCCGTGTCCCCTTGTATCCGTGTGTAACCCATGAGCGAGTGGTATATTTAGTGTTTAATGACCAACGCAACTCTAGTATTTTGGGATCGCAGAGACAGCCGTCGGCCCACGGCGAGGGGGCAGAGGGCAGCGGCAAAGGGCAGCGGCAAAGGGCAGCTGGCCAACGAGGCAGCTGGGACGTTCATGAGGTTCACGATGGCCACGTCAGGTTCACAATGGCACAGCAGAGACCCTGGGGTTCAATGCCTGTGCCTGGATGTCATCTCTCGCTTTCTCTGTGGGGTTCAGGAAGGGGAGGGGGAGGCGGAGGAGCCCGGGGGGGGGGGTGGTGGGGGCAGGTCGAAGGTCACGCGGGGTCAAACCTGTCTCTTCACCCCCTCGGGTTCGTAGGTCACGTTGGGGTCACGGGATCAAGCTCGGGGAATGTGACGGGGAGACAAACGAGGGAGGAGGGAGGGGGGAGGGGGTGGAGGGGTGGAGGGGGCAGAATGGAACCCTGGGAAAGCCGCAGATTTGAAGCTTTCGTGACTGCAAGGATTCATATTATTAGGTTTTTTCGGTAAAGTCACGTGGGTAAAAAATTTAAATTAGTAAAATAAAAATAAAATAAAAATCACGACGTTTCGGAGGCAACACAAGCTTCCGTCTTCAGGTGGAACCGTCACAGCTATTGTGCTGTGACGGTACGGGTAGCTGTTTGCGACCCTGGTGCGGCCGGGTACGGGTACGGGTAGACCGTGGATGGAGTCAACTGGGTGAGTAACTGTTTGTCACTCATTTCCCAACGTCTTGTCTCTTCTCACAATTCAAGTTCCTAGAATCAACCCACCCGCGCCTGCAACATGGCTTCATCCCAGAGGTCGCAATCGGGTACTCCGATACCCGTACCCTACCTGTACCAGGCCAGGTACGGGTAGGGTACGGGTACGGCCGGGTACGGGTACCCGTTTGCGACCCTGGTGCGGCCGGGTACGGGTAAGGAATCAAAACCCGTTTGCGACCTCTGGTGAGAGCTCGTCTGAGGAGGAGTTTTCAACGGGGCGGAGGGGAGCGGAGGTTGGCTCAGAGGGTTCGTCACGGGGTCGTGTGGTCGAGGATTTGTGTGCCCGAGGTTTCTGCCCCTGGGTCTGGGCGTCTCTCTCTCTCATGGGAGGGGGTGCGTTGGGGTGGTGGGGGTCTCGTAATGTCCGTGTCAGGGACGCCTTGAGCTATCACCGCTGACATCCTTGATTCCGGGAGGCGTGCGTCTGGGTCCGATCAGAGGTTCGTAACGACCGTCTCGGGTTTATACAGATGGACCCCGAGTTACGATGTTTCGATCTTACGATGGCGATAGCGATACGAGAAAATTGTGAAATGTTTCAAATTTCGCGCGGCAGGCAAAACGCAGCAGCGTACGGAGGTACGAATCTTGGTGAGTACAGTGCAGTACGCTACGTTGCGATACGATCAATGCATGTATGATGCGTAGCTTTAGCGATTTTATTTTAGGCTTACCACGATACGATACTTTCAACGCATGTGAAAAGTTTTTTTTATAGCAGATAGGATTGTTTCCTGGAAAAACTTTCCATTAAATTGCAGTACATATAGGCAGGCTAAGAATTTACCTTGTTTTTTTACTTGACATTTTACTGTGCAATACAGTATTGTATTTAATAAGTACGTACAGTGTATAGTTTATACAGCGCGCTACTGTAACTTGCTCTGTTTTGTTAAATTTCACCGTTCTTTAAGACTCCTGGGCAGGCTAGGCCATCTTCTTGGTTCTTTCGGTAAAGTCAGACCTGTTCTCCACCTGAGGACGGCTGCTTGCGTTGTGGCCGAAACGTCGTGAGAATTATTTTATTATGTTTTATTTTTATTCTTTTATTATTTCCATTCTACGTGACTTTACCGAAAGAACCAAGAAGATGAATCCCTGCAGTCACGAAAGCTTTAAATCGAAATAAAATAATTCTCACGACGTTTCGGCCACAACGCAAGCAGCCGTCCTCAGGTGAAGAACAGGTCTGTCGAGAAGACAGCGTCTGAATGAAACACACCAGGCTTGGAGCGTCTATTCATTCAGACGCTGTCTTCCGACAGACCTGTTCTTCACCTGAGGACGGCTGCTTGCGTTGTGGCCGAAACGTCGTGAGAATTATTTTATTATGTTTTTTTTATATTATTTTATTATTTCCCTTCTACGTGACTTTACCGAAAGAACCAAGAAGATGAATCCCTGCAGTCACGAAAGAAGCTTTCAATCGAAATCTTAATTTTTTTTCTACGTGACTTTACCGAAAGAACCAAGAAGATGAATCCCTGCAGTCACGAAAGAAGCTTTCAATCGAGACTAGGCCATCTTCAACTTACGATATTTTCGACTTACGACCATGGGGTTGTCGTAACGCATCTCCGTCGTGAGTAGAGGACTACCTGTGGTGACCGGGGTCGGAAAGAAACTGCCGAGATCCGTGGTTCTAAAACGTAACCACCGTGCGCGTCTCCCCGTGTCTCCCCGTGTCTCCCCGTGTCTCCCCGTGTCTCCCCATCATCTCCCACTCCTCCCTCCTCCCCG
>WFAB01003203.1:0-19618 GCA_018977245.1 Lethenteron camtschaticum | reverse complement strand
CCCACTCACCACCCACCCACCCACTCACCCACTCACCACCAGACACCACCTGCCCCCACTCACCCACCACCCACCCCACTCACCCACCACCACTCCCACCCCCAACACCCCCCCACCCCACCCACCCACCACCCCACTCACACCACTCACCCACACCCACTCACCCACCCACCCTCCCCACCCACTCACCCCACCCACCACCACCCACCACTCACTCACCCACCCACCCACCGAGATGAGCCGCACACGCGTGTTGGTGGCTCCGTGGTGGGGTGGCACGCGTGTCCCCGGCGTGATGACCGAGTAGAGCGCGCTGCCCAACAGACTGCCCCGCACCGCCTTGCGCAGTGAGGCCATCAGCTCCCTCGCCGCGGGACAGGCCGACATGGCGGCCGTCTGAGAAACCCCCTCGTTGACCAGGAAGAGAGTCGCCCAGACGCCCCGGGGGACAGGGTTGACACGCCAGAGGGCTGGGGGAGGGGGGGGGGGTGGTGATGGTGATGATAGGGGTGATGGTGGTGATGGTGATGATAGGGGTGATGATGGTGGTGATGGTCGTTGACCAGGAAGAGAGTCGCCCAGACGCCCCGGGGGACAGGGTTGACACGCCAGAGGGCTGGGGAGGGGGGGGGGGTGGTGATGGTGATGATAGGGGTGATGGTGGTGATGGTGATGATAGGGGTGATGATGGTGGTGATGGTCGTTGACCAGGAAGAGAGTCGCCCAGACGCCCCGGGGGACAGGGTTGACACGCCAGAGGGCTGGGGGAGGGGGGGGGGAGGGGGGGGGAGGGGGGAGGGGGAGGGGGGTGGTGATGGTGGTTGACTGGAACAACGTGGTGGTGATGGTTGTGATGGTGGTGGTGGGGATGGTGGTTGTGGTGGTGATGATGGTATTGGTGGCGATGGTAGTGGTGTTGGTAATGGTGGTGATGGTGATGATGGGTGGTGATGATGATGGTGATGGTGGTGATGGTGCCAGAGGGGTGGGGCTGGTGGGGGAAGGGGGTGAGGGGGGGAGGGGGTGGTGGTGGTGATGATGGTGGTGATGGTGATGATGGTGGTGATGATGGTGATGATGGTGATGGTGGTGATGGTGGTGATGATGGTGGTGATGGTGGTGATGGTTGTGATGGTGGTGATGATGGTGATGGTGGTGATGGTGATGATGATGGTGATGGTGGTGATGGTGGTGATGGTGGTGATGGTGGTGATGATGGTGGTGATGATGGTGATGGTGATGATGATGGTGATGATGGTGATGATGGTGATGGTGGTGATGGTGGTGATGATGGTGGTGATGATGGTGATGGTGATGATGATGGTGATGATGGTGATGATGGTGATGGTGGTGATGGTGGTGATGGTGGTGATGATGGTGGTGATGATGGTGATGGTGATGATGATGGTGATGATGGTGATGATGGTGATGGTGGTGATGGTGGTGATGGTGGTGATGATGGTGGTGATGATGGTGGTGATGGTGATGATGGTTGTGATGGTGGTGATGATGGTGATGGTGGTGATGGTGGTGATGGTGGTGATGATGGTGGTGATGGTGATGATGGTTGTGATGGTGGTGATGATGGTGATGGTGGTGATGGTGGTGATGGTGGTGATGGTGATGGTGGTGGTGATGGTGGTGATGGTGGTGGTGATCGGGGTGGTGGTGGTAATGGTGGTGATGATGGTGGTTGTGATGGTGGTGATGGTTGTCGTGGTGATGGTGGTGATGGTTGTGATGGTGGTGATGGAGATCATGGTGATGGTGGTGATGGTTGTGATGATGGTGGTGATGGTGATGGAGATCATGGTGATGATGGTGGTGATGGTGGTGATGGTGGTGATGGTGAAGGTGGTGATAGTGGTGGTGATGGTAGTGATGGTGGTGATGGTGGTGATGGTGGTGGTGATGGTGGTGGTGATGATGGTTGTGATGGTGGCGGTGGTGGTGGTGGTGATGATGGTGATGGTTGTGATGGTGGTGATGGTGTTGATGGTGGTGATGATGGTGGTGGTGGTGATGGTGATGATGGTGGTGATGGTGGTGATGGTGGTGATGGTGGTGATGGTGGTGATAGTGGTGGTGATGGTGGTGATGGTGGTGATGGTGGTGATGGTGGTGGTGATGGTGGTGATGGTGGTGATGATAGTTGTGCTGGTGGTGGTGATGGTGGTGCGAGTGATGGTGGTGGTGGTGGTGCTATACCTGCTGTTGTTGTGGTTGTTGTTGTGTCGGACGTTGAAATCCCTTCCGTTGTTGTTGTTGTTGTTGTGTGCGTGTTGAAGATGCTGCATCTGTGAGGATGACAGAGCGAGAGTTGGCGGTAGTGGTGGTGTGTGTGTGTGTGTACACGTGTGTGTGTGTGTACACGTGTGTGTGTGTGTACACGTGTGTGTGTGTGTGTACACGTGTGTGTGTACACCGTGTGTGTGTGTGTGTACACGTGTGTGTGTGTGTACACGTGTGTGTGTGTGTACACACGTGTGTGTGTGTGTACACGTGTGGTGTGTACACGTGTGTGTGTAACGTGTGTGTGTGGTGTGTGTGTACACGTGTGTGTGTGTGTACACGTGTGTGTGTGTGTACACGTGTGTGTGTGTGTACACGTGTGTGTGTGTGTACACGTGTGTGTGTGTGTGCACACGTGTGTGTGTGTGTACACGTGTGTGTGTGTGTGTACACGTGTGTGTGTGTGTACACGTGTGGTGTGTACACGTGTGTGTGTGTACACGTGTGTGTGTGTGTGTACACGTGTGTGTGTGTGTACACGTGTGTGTGTGTACACGGTGTTGTGTGTGTTGTACACGTGTGTGTGTGTACACGTGTGTACACGTGGTGTGTGTGTGTACACGTGTGTGTGTGTGTGTACACGTGTGTGTGTGTACAGTGTGTGTGTACACGTGTGTGTGTGTGTACACGTGGTGTGTGTACACGTGTGTGTGTACACGTGGTGTGTGTGTGTACACGTGTGGTGTGGTGTACACGTGTGTGTGTGTGTGTGTACACGTGTGTGTGTGTGTACACGTGTGTGTGTGTGTGTGTACACGTGGTGTGTGTGTGTACACGTGTGTGTGTGTGTGTAAACTGTGTGTGTGTGTACGTGTGTGTGGTGTACACGTGTGTGTGTACACGTGTGTGTGTGGTGTGTGTGGTGTGTGTGTACACGTGTGTGTGTGTGTACACGTGTGTGTGTAACGTGTGTGTGTTGTACACGTGTGTGTGTGTACACGTGTGTGTGTGTGTGTGTGGTGTGTGTGTACACGTGTGTGGTGTGTACACGTGTGTGTGTACACGTGTGTGTGTGTGTGTACACGTGTGTGTGTGTACACGTGTGTGTGTGTGTGTACACGTGTGTGTGTACACGTGTGTGTGTGTACACGTGTGTGTGTACATGTGTGTGTGGTGTGTACACGTGTGGTGTGTGTACACGTGGTGTGTGTGTACACGTGTGTGTGTACACTGTGTGTGTGTACACGTGTGTGTGTGTGTGTACACGTGTGTGTGTACATGTGTGTGTGTGTGTACACGTGTGTGTGTACACGTGTGTGTGTGTGTACACGTGTGTGTACACGTGTGTGGTGTACACGTGTGTGTGTACACGTGTGTGTGTGGTGTGGTGGTGTGTGTGTACACGTGTGTGTGTGTGTGTACACGTGTGTGTGTACACGTGTGTGTGTGTGTACACGTGTGTGTGTGTACACGTGTGTGTGTGGTGTGTGTGGTGTGTGTGTACACGTGTGTGTGTGTACACGTGGTGTGTGTACACGTGTGTGTGTGTGTACACGTGTGTGTGTGTACACGTGTGTGTGTGGTGTGTGTGGTGTGTGTGTACACGTGTGTGTGGTGTACACTGTGTGTGTGTGCACACGTGTGTGTGTGTACACGTGTGTGTGTGTACACGTGTGTGTGTACACGTGTGTGTGTGTACACTGTGTGTGTGTACACGTGTGTGTGTGTACACTTGTGTGTGTGTACACTGTGTGTGTGTGTACACGTGTGTGTGTGTACACGTGTGTGTGTGTACGTGTGTGTGTGTACATGTGTGTGTGTGTACACGTGTGTGTGTACACTGTGTGTGTGTACACGTGTGTGTGTGTACACGTGTGTGTGTACACGTGTGTATGTGTACACGTGTGTGTGTACATATGTGTGTGTGTGTGTGTACACGTGTGTGTGTGTACACGTGTGTGTGTGTACACGTGTGTGTGTGCACGTGTGTGTGTGTACACGTGTGTGTGTGTACACGTGTATGTGTGTCTGTACACGTGTGTGTGTGTGTACACGTGTATGTGTGTGTGTGTACACGTGTGTGTGTGTACACGTGTGTGTGTACACGTGTGTGTGTGTGTACACGTGTGTGTGTGTGTGTGTACACGTGTGTGTGTGTACACGTGTGTGTGTACACGTGTGTGTGTACACGTGTGGTGTGTGTGTACACGTGTGTGTGTGTACACGTGTGAGTGTGTGTGTACACGTGTGTGTGCGTACCCCTGCATGAGTGTGAGTAGCTCCGCGCGTAGCTGTGTGTACGCAGCCTCCATGAGCTGCGTGTCGTGTGTACACGTGTATGTGTGTACACGTGTGTGTGTGTGTGTACACGTGTGTGTGTGTGTGTGTACACGTGTGGTGTGTGTACACGCGTGTGTGTGTGTGTACACGTGTGTGTGTGTGTACACGTGTGTGTGTGTGGTGTACACGTGTGTGTGTGTGTACACGTGTGTGTGTGTGTACACGTGTGGTGTGTGTGTACACGTGTGGTGTGTGTGTACACGTGTGTGTGTGTGTACACGCGTGTGTGTGTACACGTGTGTGTGTGAGTGTGTGTGTACACGTGTGTGTGTGTACACGTGTATGTGTGTACACGTGTGAGTGTGTGTGTACACGTGTGTGTGCGTACCCCTGCATGAGTGTGAGTAGCTCCGCGCGTAGCTGTGGGTACGCAGCCTCCATGAGCTGCGTGTCGTGCCTCAGGGCGAGCGCCGACAGGAAGGGCTCCGTCGGCAGGTCGGGGAGGTAGAGCAGCGTGGGGCTTTGCACGTGACCGGCCACAACACCACCACCGCCAGCCACAACGCCACCACCGCCAGCCACAACGCCACCACCGCCAGCCACAACGCCACCACCCACACAGCGTCCTTGCTACTGGAAGGATAGGGGTGGTGGGATGGAGAGGACATGAGGTACAGCTGCGTGGGGCTCTGCACGTGTCCAGCCACACCACCACCGCCAGCCACAACGCCGCCACCGCCAGCCACAACGCCACCGTCAGCCACACCACCACCACCGCCAGCCACAACGCCACCGCCAGCCACAACGCCACCACCCGCCACAACGCCACCGTCAGCCACACCACCACCGCCAGCCACAACGCCACCACCGCCAGCCACAACGTCACCCCCGGCCACAACGCCACCGCCGCCAGCCACAACGCCACCGTCAGCCACAACGCCACCGTCCGCCACAACGCCACCGCCAGCCACACCGCTACCGCCAGCCACAACGCCACCGCCAGCCACAACGCCACCGTCAGCCACACCGCCACCGTCAGCCACAACGCCACCGTCCGCCACAACGCCACCGCCAGCCACACCGCCACCGTCAGCCACAACGCCACCGTCAGCCACAACGCCACCGCCAGCCACACCGCTACCGCCAGCCACAACGCCACCGTCAGCCACAACGCCACCGTCCGCCACAACGCCACCGCCAGCCACAACGCCACCGCCAGCCACACCGCCACCGTCAGCCACAACGCCACCGTCCGCCACAACGCCACCGCCAGCCCACAACGCCACCGTCCGCCACACCGCCACCGTCAGCCACAACGCCACCGCCAGCCACAACGCCACCGCCAGCCACACCGCTACCGCCAGCCACAACGCCACCGTCCGCCACACCGCCACCGTCCGCCACACCGCCACCGTCCGCCACAACGCCACCGCCAGCCACACCACCACCCCCAGCCACAACGCCACCACCGCCAGCCACAACGCCACCGTCAGCCACACCACCACCCCCAGCCACAACGCCACCACCGCCAGCCACAACGCCACCGCCGCCAGCCACAACGCCACCGTCAGCCACACCGCCACCGTCAGCCACACCGCCACCGCCAGCCACAACGCCACCGCCAGCCACAACGCCACCACCAGCCACAACGCCACCACCAGCCACAACGCCACCACCAGCCACAACGCCACCGTCAGCCACACCGCCACCGTCAGCCACACCACCACCACCGCCACAACGCCACCGCCAGCCACAACGCCACCGCCAGCCACAACGCCACCGCCAGCCACAACGCCACCACCAGCCACAACGCCACCGCCAGCCACAACGCCACCGCCAGCCACAACGCCACCACCAGCCACAACGCCACCGCCAGCCACAACGCCACCGCCAGCCACAACGCCACCACCAGCCACACCGCCACCGTCAGCCACAACGCCACCGCCAGCCACAACGCCACCGCCAGCCACAACGCCACCGCCAGCCACAACGCCACCGCCAGCCACAACGCCACCACCGCCAGCCACAACGCCACCACCAGCCACAACGCCACCGCCAGCCACAACGCCACCGCCAGCCACAACGCCACCGTCAGCCACAACGCCACCGCCAGCCACAACGCCACCACCGCCAGCCACAACGCCACCGTCAGCCACAACGCCACCACCCGCCACAACGCCACCGCCGCCAGCCACAACGCCACCACCGCCACAACGCCACCACCGCCACAACGCCACCACCGCCAGCCACAACGCCACCACCAGCCACAACGCCACCACCGCCACAACGCCACCGTCAGCCACAACGCCACCGTCAGCCACAACGCCACCGCCAGCCACAACGCCACCACCAGCCACAACGCCACCGCCGCCACAACGCCACCGCCAGCCACAACGCCACCACCAGCCACAACGCCACCGCCGCCACAACGCCACCGCCAGCCACAACGCCACCACCAGCCACAACGCCACCGCCGCCAGCCACAACGCCACCACCGCCACAACGCCACCACCGCCACAACGCCACCACCGCCACAACGCCACCACCGCCAGCCACAACGCACACAGCGGCCTTGCTACTGGAGATAAAGGTGGTGGTGGGGTGGAAGGGATGGGGGAAGGTGCGGAGGGACAGAAATGACATCGCGGATGGGTGGAGTTGGTGGGTGGGTGGAGTTGGTGGGTGGGTGGAGTTGGTGGGTGGAGTGGTGGGTGGGTGGGTGGGGTCACAGAGACTCACACAGAGACCCACAGAAACCCACGTAGACCCACAGGAACCCACAAGAGACCCATAGAGACCCACAGAGACCCACATAGAGACCCATAGAGACCCACACAGACCCACACAGAGACCCACACAGAGACCCACAGAGACCCACACAGAGGCCCACACAGAGACCCAGAGACCCCCAGAGACCCACAGGCACCCATAGGGACCCACAGGCACCCACAAGAGACCCACAGAGACCCACGTAGACCCACACAGGCACCCATAGAGACCCACAGGCACCCACAGAGAACCCCACAGAGACCCAGAGACCCCCACAGAGACCCACAGAGAAACCCACAGAGACCCACGTAGACCCACAGGCACCCATAGAGACCCACAGGCACCCACAGGCACCCACAGAAACCCACACAGACACCCACAGAGACCCACAGGAACCCACAGAGACCCACACAAGAACCCACAGGCACCCACAGAGACCCACACAGACACCCACAGAGACCCACACAGAGACCCACAGAGACCCACACAGAGACCCACAGAGACCCACACAGAGACCCACACAGAGACCCACAGAGACCCACAGACACCCACAGAGACCCACACAGACTCACACATAGACCCATAGAGACCCACACAGAGACCCACAGAGACCCACACAGACACCCACAGAGACCCACAGAGAGACCCACGTAGACCCACAGGCACCCACAGAGACCCACACGTAGACCCACAGAGACCCATAGAGACCCACAGGAACCCACAGAGACCCACAGAGACCCACTTAGATCCACATAGACCCACACAGAGACCCACACAGACCCACAGAGACCCTCACAGAGACCCACACAAACACCCACAGAGACCCACATAGAGACCCACAGAGACCCACACATAGACCCATAGAGACACACACAAGAACCCACGTAGACCCACAGAGACCCACAGAGACACCCACAGAGACCCACACAGAGACCCACACAGAGACCCACAGAGACCCACACATAGACCCATAGAGACCCACACAAGAACCCACGTAGCCCCACAGAGACCCACAGACACCCACAGAGACCCACAGAGACCCACACAGACACCCACAGAGACCCATGTAGACCCACGTAGACCCACACAGGCACCTACACAGACACCCATACAGAGACCCCACAGAGACACCCACATAGACCCACACATAGACCCACACAGAGACACACACAGAGACCCCCACACAGACACCCACAGACACCCACAGAGACCCACAGAAACCCATATAAGAACCCACAGAGACCCCCACAGAGACCCACACGTAGGCCCACAGAGACCCACAGACACCCACACAGAGACCCACAGAGACCCACAGAGACCCACGTAGACCCACACAGACCCCCACAGAGACCCACAGAGACCCCCACAGAGACCCACACGTAGACCCACAGAGACCCACAGACACCCACACAGAGACCCATAGAGACCCACAGAGACCCACACAGACACCCACAGAGACCCACAGACCCCCACAGAGACCCACAGAGACCCACAGACACCCACACAGACACCCACAGAGACCCACAGAGACCCCCACAGAGACCCACACAGACCCCCACAGAGACCCCCACGTAGGCCCGTGATTGCGAGCGAGCGGTGTGCACCTGCAGGTACCAGTGCTGGTACTTGACGGCCTTGTGGAGCCTCCTCATTCCCGCCCAGCCGTAGCTGCGTGCCAGCTGCTTGAGGCCTGCGCTGAGCCTGCGCTGCAGGGTCTCCACGCCGCCGCCGCCACCAGCCCCCTCGCCTCGCCTGGCCTCCCTCAGGGGCCGCAGCGAGCGCAGCCCGGGGATGGGCAGCAGGCAAAGCGCCAGGCTTCGTAGGCCTCGGCGTCGGCCTGATCGGCCATTGAATCCTGTTGGGTTCGGGGGCGGGGCATAGGGGGTAGGGGGGGCGCAAAAAGTGTGTGCGCCGATCTCCATCCGTTCCATCTGCGGTCATTTCTAGGAGGTTCCGTACGCCCTGGCTCTGAATGAATGAAAGTGGGCGAGTGAATGAGTGGGTGAGTGAATGGATAAGTGGGTGAGTGAGTGGATAAGTGGGTGAGTGGGTGAGTGGGTGGGTGAGTGAGTGGGTGGGTGAGTGGGTGGGTGAGTGGTGGGTGGGTGGGTGGGTGGGTGAGTGGGTGGGTGGGTGGGTGAGTGGGTGGGTGGGTGGGTGGGTGAGTGGGTGGGTGGGTGGGTGGGTGGGTGGGTGAGTGGGTGGGTGGGTGAGTGGGTGGGTGGGTGAGTGGGTGGTGGGTGGTGGGTGAGTGGGGTGGGTGGGTGGAGTGGGTGGGTGGGTGAGTGGGTGGGTGGTGGGTGAGTGGGTGGGTGGGTGGGTGGCTGAGTGGGTGGGTGGCTGAGTGGGTGGGTGAGTGGGTGGGTGAGTGGGTGGGTGAGTGGGTGGGTGAGTGGGTGAGTGAGTGGGTGAGTGAGTGGGTGGGTGAGTGAGTGAATGGATGAGTAAGTGGGATAGTGAGTGAATGGGTGAGTGAGTAAGTGGGTGAGTGAGTGGGTGAGTGAGTGGGTGAGTGAATGGGTAAGTGGGTGAGTGAGTGGGTGAGTGAGTGGGTGAGTGAGTGGGTGACTGAGTGGGTGAGTGAATGGGTAAGTGGGTGAGTGAGTGGGTGACTGAGTGGGTGAGTGAATGGGTGAGTGAGTGAGTGATTGGGTGAGTGACAAAAACAAACAACCAACAAAAAACAAAAAAACAAAAAAACAACAAACAAACACAACAACAAACAAACAAAAAACAAACAACAACAATTTTTGTTGTTGTAAAACCTGCTGCTGCTACTGTTGCTACTGCTGCTGCTCCTAGCCGAGAAAGTCCGCAGCGAGGCCCCTGGTGCTAGCGGCGCCGCGGGGCGAGGAGCGCTCTACGCGGGCAGGCGTGGGTAGGCCGCAGTACCCCCCCCCCCCCCCCCCGGCGTCGCGAAAGCCACACTACGTGTTTAAACCACTACCACCACAACAACCACAACAACACAACAACCACAACAACACAACAACAACAAACTTTCAACCGCGCGCTGTTTTTGTTTGTATAACCTGCAGTTGTTCCTCGTCGTCGGCAAAGGCCGCAGCGAGGCCCCTGGTGCTAGCGGCGCCGCGGGGCGAGGAGCGCCCTCCGCGGGCAGGCGTGGGTAGGCCGCGGTACCCCCCCCCCGGCGTCGGGTATTTGTCTCGACTGTGGAGTCTCCTCCACCTCGTAGTCGTCCTCGTCGTCGTTGTTGTTGTTGTCCACCTCCTCCTCCTCCACCTCGTCGCGGGAGGCGGTAGAGGTGGACGAGCAGGAGGAGGAGAGGCAGAGCGAGAAGGGTGCAGGTCCAGGCGAGCGGACGCAGCAGAGGCCGCCATTGCAACGCAGCCTCCATTCGCTCGGCTACGACAACAACAACAATAAAAACAACAACAACAATACAAACAACAACAACATCAATAAAAAAACAACAACAACAATAAAAACAACAACATCAATAAAAAAACAACAACAATAAAAACAACAACAACAATACAAACAACAACAACATCAATAAAAAAACAACAACAACAATAAAAACAACAACATCAATAAAAAAACAACAACAATAAAAACAACAACAACAATACAAACAACAACAACATCAATAAAAAAACAACAACAACAATAAAAACAACAACATCAATAAAAAAACAACAACAATAAAAACAACAACAACAATACAAACAACAACAACATCAATAAAAAAACAACAACAACATCAATACAAACAACAACAACAATACAAACAACATCAATAAAAAAAACAACAACAATAAAAACAACAACATCAATAAAAAACACGACACTTAGAACAACAACAACAATAACGTAAATAACAACATCAATAAAAACAACAACATCAATAAAAACAACAACATCAATAAAAACAACATCAATAAAAAACACGACACTTAGAACAATAACAACAATAACATCAATACAAACAACAACAATAACATCAATAAAGACAACAACATCAATAAAAAAAACACGACACTTAGAACAACAACAATAACATCAATAAAAACATCAGCAATAACATCGATAAAAAACACAACAATAAAAAAACACAACATCAATAAACAAGTATAACCCGTAAAAACAAAGTTTTTCACTATAAATCCTTTATATGCGTGGCATCGGGGCGGCTAGAGTCCTCTCGTCCTCTGGCTTGAGATGGCTGCCACCTATGGGTCAGATGAGTGCCTGCCACCATTAAGCAATTGGTAATTAAATATTTAATAAAAATTTCCCTAAAAAGTGTAAAATTTTGAAAAAAATTTTCACGAACATTAATTGTCACGCACAACGAGTCTGTGTGCAAAATGTCAGCTCGATTGGATCACGGGAAGTGGGTTAAAAAACGAGCGAAAGATTTGCACGGTCGTAAGCAAGCAAGCAAGCGAACTTAGTATAAAGGATTTAAAAACACGACACTTAGAACAACATCAATTTAAAAAAACACAATAACATCAATAAAAAACAACACTTATAACAATAACAACAACATCAATAAAAACAATTACAACAATAACATCAATAACAATAAAACACAACAATAAAAACAATAACAATGGCAATGACAACAATAACAAAAAATAACAACAACAAAATAATATCAATAACAACAATAAAACACTATGGGTGACAGTGCTGAGTCTGTGGGTGACAGTGCTGAGTCTATGGGTGACAGTGCTGAGTCTATGGGTGACAGTGCTGAGTCTATGGGTGGCAGTGCTGAGTCTATGGGTGACAGTGCTGAGTGTATGGTGACAGTGCTGAGTCTATGGGTGACAGTGCTGAGTCTATGGGTGACAGTGCTGAGTCTATGGGTGGCAGTGCTGAGTCTATGGGTGACAGTGTTGAGTCTATGGGTGACAGTGCTGAGTCTATGGGTGACAGTGCTGAGTGTATGGGTGGCAGTGCTGAGTCTGTGGGTGACAGTGCTGAGTCTATGGGTGA
Organism: Lethenteron camtschaticum; assembly: GCA_018977245.1. Lineage (NCBI taxonomy): Eukaryota > Metazoa > Chordata > Hyperoartia > Petromyzontiformes > Petromyzontidae > Lethenteron > Lethenteron camtschaticum. Next base: position 7,369 of record WFAB01003203.1, on the reverse strand, counting down.
CAGTGCTGAGTCTATGGGTGGCAGTGCTGAGTCTATGACAGTGCTGAGTCTATGGGTGGCAGTGCTGAGTCTATGGGTGGCAGTGCTGAGTCTATGGGTGACAGTGTTGAGTCTATGGGTGGCAGTGCTGAGTCTATGGGTGACAGTGCTGAGTGTATGGTGACAGTGCTGAGTCTATGGGTGACAGTGCTGAGTCTATGGGTGGCAGTGCTGAGTCTATGGGTGACAGTGTTGAGTCTATGGGTGACAGTGCTGAGTCTATGGGTGACAGTGCTGAGTGTATGGGTGGCAGTGCTGAGTCTGTGGGTGACAGTGCTGAGTCTATGGGTGACAGTGCTGAGTCTATGGTGGCAGTGCTGAGTCTATGGGTGGCAGTGCTGAGTCTATGGTGACAGTGCTGAGTCTATGGGTGACAGTGCTGAGTCTATGGGTGACAGTGCTGAGTCTATGGGTGGCAGTGCTGAGTCTATGGGTGACAGTGCTGAGTCTATGGGTGACAGTGCTGAGTCTATGACAGTGCTGAGTCTATGGGTGGCAGTGCTGAGTCTATGACAGTGCTGAGTCTATGACAGTGCTGAGTCTATGGGTGACAGTGCTGAGTCTATGACAGTGCTGAGTCTATGACAGTGCTGAGTCTGTGGGTGGCAGTGCTGAGTCTATGGGTGGCAGTGCTGAGTCTGTGGGTGACAGTGCTGAGTCTATGGGTGACAGTGTTGAGTCTATGGGTGGCAGTGCTGAGTCTATGGGTGGCAGTGCTGAGTCTATGGGTGCAGTGCTGAGTCTATGGGTGGCAGTGCTGAGTCTATGGGTGGCAGTGCTGAGTCTATGGGTGGCAGTGCTGAGTCTATGGGTGACAGTGCTGAGTCTATGGGTGACAGTGCTGAGTCTATGGGTGGCAGTGCTGAGTCTATGGGTGACAGTGCTGAGTCTATGACAGTGCTGAGTCTATGACAGTGCTGAGTCTATGGGTGGCAGTGCTGAGTCTATGGGTGACAGTGCTGAGTCTATGACAGTGCTGAGTCTATGACAGTGCTGAGTTTATGGGTGACAGTGCTGAGTCTATGGGTGGCAGTGCTGAGTCTATGGGTGGCAGTGCTGAGTCTATGACAGTGCTGGGTCTATGAGTGGCAGTGCCCTACCTTATTGCAGACCAATTCAGACGATATTGGTCGGACCGTCACCTTATGAATGTCAACGTTCACCCTGCAAGTCCCATCACAAGGGAGAAACACAAACAAACGCAAACAAGATACTGGTAGGAACTCCTGGTTACACAGAAGTGAGTGAGATGGAATAGATGGAGATTAGTCCACACTCTCTGCTGCTGTAGGAGGGAGTGAGATGGAACAGATGGAGATTAGTCCACACTCTGCTGTAGGAGGGAGTGAGATGGAACAGATGGAGATTAGTCCACACTCTCTGCTGCTGTAGGAGGGAGTGAGATGGAACAGATGGAGATTAGTCCACACTCTGCTGTAGGAGGGAGTGAGATGGAACAGATGGAGATTAGTCCACACTCTGCTGTAGGAGGGAGTGAGATGGAACAGATGGAGATTAGTCCACACTCTCTGCTGCTGTAGGAGGGAGTGAGATGGAACAGATGGAGATTAATCCACACTGGTGTATTGTAACTCACCACCACCACCACCACCGTCACCACCACCACCGTCACCACCGTCACCACCACCACCACCACCGCCACCACCACCACCACCGTCACCACCACCACCACAGCCACCACCACCGTCACCACCACCACCAACACGACCACTACTTCAGGCAGTGAGAGGTAAAAAAAATCGACTGGTAGATACCACGTGGCCAGCCCTAACGAAACCCCACACCACCCCACACACACCCACCCCCACACCCCCACCACCCCACACCACCCCACACCACCCCACACCCACCCCCCCAATTGTTTCGCAGAGAAAGAGAAGAGAAAATGAGAAATAAATAAGAAACAATACCCCTCCACAAATATTGAGAGACTCCAAATACAGACTAAGGCTGTCACGGGGGCTCAGTGTTGAATTAGTGAGGCTCACAGAGCCAGACTAAGGCTCCCACAGGGTTCAGTGTTGATCACTGAGGCTCACAGAGCCAGACTAAGGCTCCCACAGGGTTCAGCGTTGCATTAGTGAGGCTCACAGAGCCAGACTAAGGCTCCCACAGGGTTCAGTGTTGATCACTGAGGCTCACAGAGCCAGACTAAGGCTCAATTTCCACAGGGTTCAGTGTTGATCACTGAGGCTCACAGAGCCAGACTAAGGCTCCCACAGGGTTCAGCGTTGAATTAGTGAGGCTCACAGAGCCAGACTAAGGCTCCATTTCCAATGGGTTCAGTGTTGATCACTGAGGCTCACAGAGCCAGACTAAGGCTCCCACAGGGTTCAGCGTTGAATTAGTGAGGCTCACAGAGCCAGACTAAGGCTCCCACAGGGTTCAGTGTTGATCACTGAGGCTCACAGAGCCAGACTAAGGCTCCCACAGGGTTCAGCGTTGAATTAGTGAGGCTCACATAGCCAGACTAAGGCTCCATTTCCAATGGGTTCAGTGTTGATCACTGAGGCTCACAGAGCCAGACTAAGGCTCAATTTCCACAGGGTTCAGTGTTGATCACTGAGGCTCACAGAGCCAGACTAAGGCTCCCACAGGGTTCAGCGTTGAATTAGTGAGGCTCACAGAGCCAGACTAAGGCTCCATTTCCAATGGGTTCAGTGTTGATCACTGAGGCTCACAGAGCCAGACTAAGGCTCCCACAGGGTTCAGCGTTGAATTAGTGAGGCTCACAGAGCCAGACTAAGGCTCCATTTCCAATGGGTTCAGTGTTGATCACTGAGGCTCACAGAGCCAGACTAAGGCTCAATTTCCACAGGGTTCAGTGTTGATCACTGAGGCTCACAGAGCCAGACTAAGGCTCCCACAGGGTTCAGTGTTGAATTAGTGAGGCTCACAGAGCCAGACTAAGGCTCCCACAGGGTTCAGTGTTGATCACTGAGTCTCACAGAGCCAGACTAAGGCTCCATTTCCAATGGGTTCAGTGTTGATCACTGAGGCTCACAGAGCCAGACTAAGGCTCAATTTCCACAGGGTTCAGTGTTGATCACTGAGGCTCACAGAGCCAGACTAAGGCTCCCACAGGGTTCAGCGTTGAATTAGTGAGGCTCACAGAGCCAGACTAAGGCTCCATTTCCATAGGGTTCAGTGTTAATCACTGAAGCTCACAGAGCCAGACTAAGGCTCCCACAGGGTTCAGTGTTAATTACTGAGGCTCACAGAGCCAGACTAAGGCTCCCTCCCATAGGGATCAGTGTTGAATCACTGAGGCTCACAGAGCCAGACTAAGGCTCCATTTCCAATGGGTTCAGTGTTAATCACTGAGGCTCACAGAGCCAGACTAAGGCTCCCACAGGGTTCAGTGTTAATCACTGAGGCTCACAGAGCCAGACTAAGGCTCCCACAGGGTTCAGTGTTAATCACTGAGGCTCACAGAGCCAGACTAAGGCTCCCTTCCCACAGGGTTCAGTGTTAATCACTGAGGCTCACAGAGCCAGACTAAGGCTCCCACAGGGTTCAGTGTTGATCACTGAGGCTCACAGAGCCAGACTAAGGCTCCCACAGGGTTCAGCGTTGCATTAGTGAGGCTCACATAGCCAGACTAAGGCTCCATTTCCAATGGGTTCAGTGTTGATCACTGAGGCTCACAGAGCCAGACTAAGGCTCAATTTCCACAGGGTTCAGTGTTGATCACTGAGGCTCACAGAGCCAGACTAAGGCTCCCACAGGGTTCAGCGTTGAATTAGTGAGGCTCACAGAGCCAGACTAAGGCTCCATTTCCAATGGGTTCAGTGTTGATCACTGAGGCTCACAGAGCCAGACTAAGGCTCCCACAGGGTTCAGCGTTGAATTAGTGAGGCTCACAGAGCCAGACTAAGGCTCCATTTCCAATGGGTTCAGTGTTGATCACTGAGGCTCACAGAGCCAGACTAAGGCTCCCACAGGGTTCAGTGTTGATCACTGAGGCTCACAGAGCCAGACTAAGGCTCCATTTCCATAGGGTTCAGTGTTGATCACTGAGGCTCACAGAGCCAGACTAAGGCTCCCACAGGGTTCAGCGTTGAATTAGTGAGGCTCACAGAGCAAGACTAAGGCTCCATTTCCAATGAGTTCAGTGTTGATCACTGAGGCTCACAGAGCCAGACTAAGGCTCAATTTCCAATGGGTTCAGCGTTGAATCACTGAGGCTCACAGAGCCAGACTAAGGCTCCATTTCCAATGGGTTCAGTGTTGATCACTGAGGCTCACAGAGCCAGACTAAGGTTCCATTTCCAATGGGTTCAGCGTTGAATCACTGAGGCTCACAGAGCCAGACTAAGGCTCCATTTCCAATGGGTTCAGTGTTGATCACTGAGGCTCACAGAGCCAGACTAAGGCTCAATTTCCACAGGGTTCAGTGTTGATCACTGAGGCTCACAGAGCCAGACTAAGGCTCCATTTCCAATGGGTTCAGTGTTGATCACTGAGGCTCACAGAGCCAGACTAAGGTTCCATTTCCAATGGGTTCAGCGTTGAATCACTGAGGCTCACAGAGCCAGACTAAGGCTCCATATCCAATGGGTTCAGTGTTGATCACTGAGGCTCACAGAGCCAGACTAAGGCTCAATTTCCACAGGGTTCAGTGTTGATCACTGAGGCTCACAGAGCCAGACTAAGGCTCCCACAGGGTTCAGCGTTGAATTAGTGAGGCTCACAGAGCCAGACTAAGGCTCCATTTCCATAGGGTTCAGTGTTGATCACTGAGGCTCACAGAGCCAGACTAAGGCTCAATTTCCACAGGGTTCAGTGTTGATCATTGAGGCTCACAGAGCCAGACTAAGGCTCCCACAGGGTTCAGCGTTGAATTAGTGAGGCTCACAGAGCCAGACTAAGGCTCCATTTCCATAGGGTTCAGTGTTAATCACTGAAGCTCACAGAGCCAGACTAAGGCTCCGTTTCCATAGGGTTCAGTGTTAATCACTGAAGCTCACAGAGCCAGACTAAGGCTCCCATAGGGTTCAGTGTTAATTACTGAGGCTCACAGAGCCAGACTAAGGCTCCCTCCCATAGGGATCAGTGTTGAATCACTGAGGCTCACAGAGCCAGACTAAGGCTCCATTTCCATAGGGTTCAGTGCTAATCACTGAAGCTCACAGAGCCAGACTAAGGCTCCCATAGGGTTCAGTGTTAATTACTGAGGCTCACAGAGCCAGACTAAGGCTCCCTCCCATAGGGATCAGTGTTGAATCACTGAGGCTCACAGAGCCAGACTAAGGCTCCATTTCCAATGGGTTCAGTGTTAATCACTGAGGCTCACAGAGCCAGACTAAGGCTCCCACAGGGTTCAGTGTTAATCACTGAGGCTCACAGAGCCAGACTAAGGCTCCCTTCCCACAGGGTTCAGTGTTAATCACTGAGGCTCACAGAGCCAGACTGAGGCTCCCATAGGGTTCAGTGTTAATCACTGAGGCTCACAGAGCCAGACTAAGGCTCCATTTCCATAGGGTTCAGTGTTAATCATTGAGGCTCACAGAGCCAGACTAAGTCTCCATTTCCATAGGGTTCAGTGTTAATCACTGAGGCTCACAGAGCCAGACTGAGGCTCCATTTCCAATGGGTTCAGTGTTAATCACTGAGGCTCACAGAGCCAGACTAAGGCTCCATTTCCATAAGGTTCAGTGTTGATCACTGAGGCTCACAGAGCCAGACTAAGGCTCCCACAGGGTTCAGTGTTAATCACTGAGGCTCACAGGGCCAGACTAAGGCTCCCATAGGGTTCAGTGTTAATCGCTGAGGCTCACAGAGCCAGACTAAGGCTCCCACAGGGTTCAGTGCTAATCACTGAGGCTCACAGAGCCAGACTAAGGCTCCCACAGGGTTCAGTGCTAATCACTGAGGCTCACAGAGCCAGACTACGGCTCCCACAGGGTTCAGTGTTAATCACTGAGGCTCACAGAGCCAGACTAAGGCTCCCACAGGGTTCAGTGTTGAATCACTTTTGCACTTCCCAAAAATTGACAATAGGTGGCAGTAATCCACCCACTCAATACCTCACTCACCCACTCACCCACCCACTCACTCACGCACTCACTCACCCATCCACTCACCCCCCCCCCCACTCACACATCACCTACCCACTCACTCACCCATCCACCCACCCACTCACTCACTCACCCATCCACCCACCCACTCACTCACCGCCCCCCCCACTCACCCATCCACCCACCCACTCACTCACCCATCCACCCACCCACTCACTCACCCATCCACTCACCCACTCACTCACCAATCCACCCACTCACTCACCGCCCCCCCACCCACTCACTCACCCACTCACTCACTCACTCACCCACCCACTCACTCACCCATCCACTCACCCACACACTCACTCACCCATCCACTCACCCACTCATGCACCCACTCACTCACTCACCCACCCACTCACTCACTCACTCACCCACCCACTCACTCACTCACCCACACACACACTCACCCACACACCCATTCACTCACTCACTCACTGACCCACTCACTCAACCACCCACTCACCCACTCACTCACCTACCCACTCACCCACTCATCCACCCACTCACCCACTCATCCATCCAACCACTCACTCACCCATCCACTCACCCATCCACTCACCCACACACTCACCAACTCACCCATCCACTCACCCACTCATCCACCCACTCACTCACTCACCCATTCACTCACCCATCCACTCACCTACACACTCACCAACTCACCCATCCACTCACCCACTCATCCACCCACTCACTCACCAACTCACCCATCCACTCACCCACTCATCCACCCATTCACTCACCCACTCACCCACCCACTCACTCACCAACTCACCCATCCACCCACCCACCCACTCACTCACCCATCCACTCACCCACACACTCACTCACCCATCCACTCACCCACTCATCCGCTCACTCACCCACTCACTCACGCACTCACCCACCCACTCACTCACCCACTCACCCACTCACTCAGCCACCCACCAACGCAGTCACCCACTCAATAACTCACTCAGCCACTCACTGAGCCACTCACTCAGCCACTCATCCACCCACGCACTCATTCACCCACCCCCCCCCCCCCGCTCACACATCACCTACCCATTCACTCACCCATCCACCCACCCACTCACTCACCGCCCCCCCACTCACACATCACCTACCCACTCACTCACCCACTCAGTCACCCACTCAATAACTCACTCAATAACTCACTCACCCACTCACTCAGCCACTCACCCACCCACTCACCCACCCACCCACTCACCCCACTCACCACTCCACCAACCCACTCACCCACT
>WFAB01003202.1:0-19629 GCA_018977245.1 Lethenteron camtschaticum | reverse complement strand
CCCCTCCACCTCCCTTAACCCCCCCAGCCCCCTCACCCTCCAAAGCCCCCCCCCCCCCCCCCCAGCCCCTCCCCTCAACCCTCCCTCAGCCCCCCCTCCCCCTCAACCCCCTTAGCCCCTCCCCTCCACCCCCCTTAACCCCCCCCCAGCCCCTCCCCTCAACCCCCCCAGCCCCTCCCCTCACTCCGAGGGGGGGGGGGCGAAGCTGCGTGGCCCGCGGAGCTTGAGGGGGGTAACCCGGCCGACAAATCTAGGCGAGCCCGAGGCTTCTCCACGCCGACCTACGAGGCCTTGCGGTCGATTTTTTTTTGTTATTTCCGCTCCCGATCGATTTAATCGATTTGGAACGACGCTTCGGGAGTTAGTCAACCGCAGGGGCGACTAAGGAGAAGGTTTGCGAGGCGATTTTGTGTTCCTTTTAAGGCTCCGGATAGGATACGACGACTCCATTGTGTGTGCGACGAAAATGTCGTTTTTTATGTTTAAATTAACTATAAAAAAGACTTTAAAGGACATTCCTGACTAAAATATGGGGGTCAAACTTCGCGAAAGGTTGTTTTTTTTACATATATAACGCGAATTTTTGCTTGGAAGCTACGAGCGTTTGAATTCCCGCCAAATTATTTTATAAAATAATAAAATGTTACCTCACGAAACGTTGTAAAACAATATAAATTCGCAGCGGTACAAAGTTCACCTTTGTAACTGCTTGTTAAAAGCGATTAAGTTTAACCGCTTTGCGATAAAAATTTAAATTTACCTCAAAATCACCTCCCATTGTTACCACTTGGCTCACCACCACTCACCACACTCACCACTACACTCACCACACTCACCACTACACTCACCACTACACTCACCACTACACTCACTATACTCACCACTATACTCACCACTACACTCACTACACTCACCACCACACTCACCACTACACTCACTACTATACTCACCACTACACTCACTACACTCACCACTACACTCACCACTACACTCACCACTACACTCACCACTACTACACTCACTACTACACTCACCACTATACTCACTACACTCACCACTACACTCACCACTACACTCACCACTACACTCACCACTACTACACTCACCACTACACTCACCACTATACTCACCACTATACTCACCACCACACTCACCACTACACTCACCACTATACTCACCACTACACTCACCACTACACTCACCACTACTCACCACTACACTCACCACTACACTCACCACTACACTCACCACCACACTCACCACCACACTCACCACTACACTCACCACTACACTCACCACACTCACCACTATACTCACTACTACACTCACCACTATACTCACTATACTCACCACTACACTCACCACTACACTCACCACTACACTCACTATACTCACCACTACACTCACCACTACACTCACTACACTCACTACACTCACCACTACCACTCACCACTACACTCACTACACTCACCACTACACTCACTATACTCACCACTATACTCACCACTACACTCACCACTACACTCACTATACTCACCACTATACTCACCACTACACTCACTACACTCACCACTACACTCACCACTACACTCACTACCACACTCACCACTATACTCACTATACTCACCACTATACTCACCACTACACTCACCACTACACTCACTACACTCACCACTACACTCACCACTACACTCACCACTACACTCACTATACTCACCACTATACTCACCACTACACTCACTACACTCACCACTACACTCACCACTACACTCACTACCACACTCACCACTATACTCACCACTACACTCACTACACTCACCACTACACTCACCACTACACTCACTACACTCACCACTACACTCACCACTACACTCACCACTACACTCACCACTACACTCACCACCACACTCACCACCACACTCACCACTACACTCACCACTACACTCACCACTATACTCACCACTACACTCACCACTACACTCACCACCACACTCACTACTACACTCACCACTACACTCACTACACTCACCACTACACTCACCACTACACTCACTACACTCACCACTACACTCACCACTATACTCACCACTACACTCACCACTACACTCACCACTACACTCACCACTACACTCACCACTATACTCACCACTACACTCACCACTACACTCACCACTACACTCACCACTACACTCACCACTACACTCACCACGACACTCACCACGACACTCACCACCACACTCACCACCACACTCACCACCACTACACTCACTACCACACTCACCACCACTACACTCACTACACTCACCACTACACTCACTATACTCACCACTATACTCACTACACTCACCACTATACTCACTACACTCACCACTACTCACCACTATACTCACTACACTCACCACTATACTCACCACTACACTCACTATACTCACCACTACACTCACTACACTCACCACTACTCACCACTACACTCACTACACTCACCACTACACTCACCACTACACTCACTACACTCACCACTACTCACCACTACACTCACTACACTCACCACTACACTCACCACTACACTCACTACACTCACCACTACTCACCACTACACTCACTACACTCACCACTACACTCACCACCACACTCACCACTATACTCACTACTACACTCACCACTACACTCACCACTACACTCACTACTACACTCACCACTACACTCACTACTACACTCACTACACTCACCACTACACTCACCACCACTACACTCACCACTACACTCACCACCACACTCACCACTACACTCACTACACTCACTACTACACTCACACTACACTCACCACACTCACCACCACACTCACCACTACACTCACTACACTCACTACTACACTCACCACTACACTCACCACCACACTCACTACTACACTCACCACTACACTCACCACACTCACCAGTACACTCACCACTACACTCACTACTACACTCACCACTACACTCACCACTACACTCACTACTACACTCACCACCACACTCACTACTACACTCACCACTACACTCACCACTACACTCACTATACTCACTACTACACTCACCACTACACTCACCACTACACTCACCACCACACTCACTACCACACTCACCACTACACTCACTATACTCACCACTACACTCACCACTACACTCACCACCACACTCACCACTACACTCACCACTACACTCACCACCACACTCACCACCACACTCACCACCACACTCACCACTACACTCACCACTACACTCACCACTACACTCACTACTACACTCACCACCACACTCACCACCACACTCACCACTACTCACCACTACACTCACCACTACGCTCACCACTACGCTCACCACTACGCTCACCAATACACTCACCACTACACTCACCACCACACTCACCACCACACTCACCACTACACTCACCACCACACTCACCACCACACTCACCACTACACTCCCCACTACACTCACCACTACACTCACCACTACACTCACCACCACACTCACCACCACACTCACCACCACACTCACCACTACACTCCCCACTACACTCACCACTACACTCACCACTACACTCACTACTACACTCACCACTACACTCACCACTACACTCACCACTACACTCACCACTACACTCACCACCACACTCACCACTACACTCACTACTACACTCACCACTACACTCACTACTACACTCACCACTAGTACACTCACCAGTACACTCACCACTACACTCACCACTACACTCACCACTACACTCACCACTACACTCACCACTACACTCACTACACTCACCAGTACACTCACCACTACACTCACCACTACACTCACCACCACACTCACCACCATACTCACTACTACACTCACCACTACACTCACCACTACACTCACCACCACACTCACCACCACACTCACCACTACACTCACCACTACACTCACCACTACACTCACCACTACACTCACCACCACACTCACCACCACACTCACCACTACACTCACCACTACACTCACTATGCTCACCACTACACTCACCATTAATCACCACCACTCTCACCACTGTGATGGTGATGATGGTAGTGATGGTGATGATAGTAATGGTGGTGGTGATGGTAGTGATGGTCGTGATGGTGATGATGGTAGTGATGATGATGATGGTGTTGATGATGGTGATGGTAGTGGTAGTGGTGGTGATGATGATGATGGTGGTGGTGGTAGTGGTGGTGATGATGATGATGGTGTTGATGATGGTGATGGTAGTGGTTGTAGTGATAGTGGTGATGATGATAGTGTTGTTGATGGTGGTGGTGATGTTGATGATGATGGTGTTGATGGTAGTGGTGGTGGTGTTGATGATGGTGATGTTAACGATTCCTTCCGTCGCTCCCCCCTCTAGAAACTGGAGCAGCTCAATCAGTACCCAGACTTCAACAACTACCTCATCTTTGTGCTTACCAAACTCACCAGCGAGGTGGGTGGGTGGGTGGGTGGGTGGGTGGGTGGGTGAGTGGGTGGGTGAGTGGGTGGGTGAGTGGGTGAGTGGGTGGGTGGGTGGGTGGGTGAGTGGGTGGGTGGGTGAGTGGGTGGGTGGGTGGGTGGGTGGGTGGGTGAGTGGGTGGGTGGGTGGGTGAGTGGGTGGGTGGGTGGGTGAGTGGGTGGGTGGGTGGGTGGGTGAGTGGGTGGGTGGGTGAGTGGGTGGGTGAGTGAGTGGGTGGGTGGGTGGGTGGGTGGGTGAGTGGGTGGGTGAGTGGGTGGGTTTGTGGGTGGGTGAGTGGGTGGGTGAGTGAGTGGGTGGGTGAGTGAGTGTGTGGGTGAGTGGGTGGGTGGGTGAGTGGGTGGGTGGGTGAGTGGGTGGTTGGGTGGGTGGGTGGTTGGGTGGGTGGGTGAGTGGGTGGGTTGGTGGATGGGTGGTGAGTGGTGGGTGGGTGGGTGGGTGAGTGGGTGGGTGGGTGGGTGAGTGGGTGGGTGGGTGGGTGAGTGGGTGGGTGAGTGGGTGAGTGGGTGGGTGGGTGAGTGGGTGGGTGGGTGGGTGGGTGGGTGGGTGGGTGGGTGGGTGAGTGAGTGGGTGGGTGGTTGGGTCTCTGTCTCTCTCTTCATCTCTGTGAGTCTGTGTGTCTCTGTGTGAGTCTCTCTGTGTGAGTCTCTCTGTGTGAGTCTCTGATTGTCTTTGTGTGTTTCTGTGTGTGTGTCTCTGTGTGTGTGTCTGTGTGTGTGTCTGTGTGTGTGTGTCTGTGTGTGTGTGTGTGTCTGTGTGTGTGTCTGTGTGTGTGTCTGTGTGTCTGTGTGTGTGTCTGTGTGTGTGTGTCTGTGTGTGTGTGTCTGTGTGTGTGTGTCTGTGTGTGTGTGTGTCTGTGTGTGTCTCTCTGTGATTGCCTCTGTCTGTGTGTGTGTCTGTGTGTGTCTCTGTGTATCTAGATGAACCCACCCGGTCTCTGAGTGGCCTCATCCTCAAGAACAATGTCAAGGCCCACTACCAGGGCTTCCCATGCGCCGTGGCCGAGTTCATCCGCAGGGAATGCCTCACGAGCATCGGAGACCCCAGCCCCCTCATACGAGCCACCATCGTGGGCAGGAGCGCTCGCTCACTCACCCAGACGCTCACCCAGATGCTCACCCACTCGCTCACTCACTCGCTCACTCACCCACACGCTCACTCACCCGCTCACTCGCTCACTCACCCAGATACTCACCCACACGCTCACCCACACACACACTCACCCGCACGCTCACCCACACGCTCACTCACCCGCTCACTCACCCAGACACTCACCCAAACGCTCACCCACACACTCACTCAGCCAGTCACTCACTCAGCCTGTCAGCCGCTCAGTGATGATGATGATGTTGATGCTGCTGATGTTGATGGTGTTGATGATGTTGATGATGTTGATGATGTTGATGATGGTGGTGATTTTTATGATGATGTTGATGATGATGTTGATGATGATGATGGTGGTGATGATGTTGATGATGTTTTTGATGATGTTGACGACGATGATGTAGATGATGATGATGATGGTGATGATGATGATGGTGGTGATGATGATGGTGGTGATGATGATGATGGTGGTGATGATGATGGTGGTGATGGTGGTGATGGTGATGATGATGATGGTGGTGGTGATGATGATGATGATGATGGTGGTGATGATGATGGTGGTGATGATGATGGTGGTAATGATGGTGGTAGTGGTGATGGTGATGATGATGGTGGTGATGATGTTGAAGATGGTGATGGTGGTGGTGGTGATGGTGATGATGATGGTGACGATGATGTTGATGATGATGATGGTGATGATGGTGGTGATGGTGGCGATGATGTTGGTGATAATGGTGGTGGTGGTGATGATGGTGATGGTGATGTTGATGATGATGATGTTGACGATGTTGACGATGATGTTGATGATGGTGATGATGATGTTGATGATGTTGATGATGATGTTGCTGATGTTGATGATGTTGATGATGATGGTGGTGATGATGGTGATGTTGATGGTGACGATGATGTTGATGATAATGGTGGTGATGGTGGTGGTGATGGTGGTGATGGTGGTGATGGTGGTGATGATGATGATGATGACGATGTTGATGGTGATGATGGTGGCGATGATGTTGGTGTGCAGGCATCCTGATCACCACCATCGCATCTCGAGGTGAACTTCAGAGTTGGCCGGAGCTGCTCCCCAAACTGTGCACACTCCTAGACTCTGACGACTACAACACGTGTGAGGTGAGTCACCCACTCACTCACTTACTCACCCACTCACTCACCCACTCACCCACTCACTCACTCACTCACCCACTCACCACTCACTCAGCCACTCACTCACCCACTCACTCACTCACCACTCACTCACTCACTCACTCACCCACTCACTCACCCACCCACTCACTCACTCACCTACTCACTCACTCAGCCACTCACCTACTCACTCACTCACTCACCCACTCACACACCACTCACTCAGCCACTCACTCACCCACTCACTCACTCAGCCACTCACTCAGCCACTCACTCAGCCACTCACTCAGCCACTCACTCAGCCACTCAGCCACTCACTCACCCACTCACCCACTCACCCACCCACCCAGCCACTCAGCCACTCACCCACTCACTCACCCACTCACTCACCCACCCACTCACCCACTCACTCAGACGACTACAACCCTTGTGAGGTGAGCAACTCACCCACACGCTCACCCACCCAGTCACCCAGCCACTCACTCACCCACGCTCACCCACCCACCCAGTCACCCACTCACTCAGCCACTCACTCACTCACCCACTCACTCACCCACTCACTCACTCACCCACCCAGTCACCCAGCCACCCACCCACTCACTCACCCACTCACCCACTCACCCACCCAGTCACCCAGCCACTCAGCCACTCACTCACCCACTCACTCAGCCACTCACTCAGCCACTCACTCACTCACTCACCCACTCACCCACTCACCCACCCAGCCACTCAGCCACTCACTCACCCACTCACCCAGCCATTCAGCCACTCACTCACCCACTCACTCAGCCACTCACTCACTCACCCACTCACCCACTCACCCACCCAGTCACCCAGCCACTCAGCCACTCACTCACCCACACTCACCCACTCACTCAGCCACTCACTCGGCCACTCACTCACCCACCCAGTCACTCAGCCACTCACTCACTCACCCACTCACACTCGCCAACTCTGTCTCTCTCTCTCACTTTGTCTGTCTGTGTGTGTCTCTGTGTGTGTGTCTATGTGTGTGTGTCTATGTGTGTGTCTATGTGTGTGTGTGTCTGTGTGTGTGTCTGTGTGTGTGTCTGTGTGTCTGTGTGTGTCTGTGTGTGTGTGTCTGTGTGTGTGTGTCTGTGTGTGTGTGTCTGTGTGTGTGTGTCCGTGTGTGTGTGTGTGTGTGTCTGTGTGTGTGTGTCTGTGTGTGTGTGTCTGTGTGTGTGTGTGTGTGTGTCTGTGTGTGTGTGTCTGTGTGTGTGTGTCTCTGTGTGTCTCTGTGTGTGTCTGTGTGTGTGTGTGTCTGTGTGTGTGTGTGTGTCCGTGTGTGTGTCTATGTGTGTCTGTGTGTGTGTCTGTGTGTGTGTGTGTGTGTGTCTGTGTGTGTGTGTCTGTGTGTGTGTGTCTCTGTGTGTCTCTGTGTGTGTCTGTGTGTGTGTGTGTCTGTGTGTGTGTGTGTGTCCGTGTGTGTGTCTATGTGTGTCTGTGTGTGTGTCTGTGTGTGTGTGTGTGTCCGTGTCCTCGCGGTGCCTCCTGCAGGGAGCGTTTGGAGCGCTGCAGAAGATCTGCGAGGACTCGGCTGAGATCCTGGACAGTGAAGTCCTGGAGAGGCCTCTGAACGTGATGATTCCTAAGTTCTTGCAGTTCTTCAAACACTCCAGCCCCAAGATACGGTGAGACACACAGAGACAGACAGACACAGACAGACAGAGACACACAGAGACAGACAGACACAGACACACAGAGACACACAGAGACAGACAGAGACAGACAGACACAGACAGACAGAGACAGACAGAGACAGACAGACAGACAGAGACAGACAGACACAGACAGAGACAGACACAGACAGAGACAGACACAGACAGAGACAGACACAGACAGAGACAGACACAGACAGAGACAGACACAGACAGAGACAGACACAGACACAGACACAGACAGACACAGACAGACAGACACAGACAGACAGACACAGACAGACACAAACAGACAGACACAAACAGACAGACACAAACAGACAGACACAAGCAGACAGACACAGACACAGACAGACACAGACAGAGACAGACAGAGACAGACAGACACAGACAAAGACAAAGACAGATAAAGTATCTCTCTCCGTGTCTCACCGTGTCTCTCTCACCGTGTCTCCCCGTGTCTCCCCGTGTCTCCCCGTGTCTCCCCGTGTCTCCCCGTGTCTCCCCGTGTCTCCCCGTGTCTCTCCGTGTCTCCCCGTGTCTCCCCGTGTCTCTCCCCGTGTCTCTCCCCGTGTCTCCCCGTGTCTCCCCGTGTCTCCCCGTGTCTCCCCGTGTCTCCCCGTGTCTCTCCCCGTGTCTCCCCGTGTCTCCCCGTGTCTCCCCGTGTCTCCCCGTGTCTCTCCCCGTGTCTCTCCCCGTGTCTCCCCGTGTCTCCCCGTGTCTCCCCGTGTCTCCCCGTGTCTCTCCCCGTGTCTCTCCCCGTGTCTCTCCCCGTGTCTCACCGTGTCTCACCCTGTCTCCCCGTGTCTCCCCGTGTCTCCCCGTGTCTCCCCGTGTCTCCCCGTGTCTCCCCGTGTCTCCCCGTGTCTCTCCCCGTGTCTCTCCCCGTGTCTCACCGTGTCTCACCGTGTCTCACCGTGTCTCCCTCACCGTGTCTCACCGTGTCTCCCCGTGTCTTCCCCGTGTCTCACCGTGTCTCTCTCCCCGTGTCTCACCGTGTCTCACCGTGTCTCACCGTGTCTCACCGTCTCTCTCACCGTGTCTCACCGTGTCCCCCCGTGTCTCCCCGTGTCTCCCCGTGTCTCTCCGTGTCTCTCCGTGTCTCCCCGTGTCTCCCCGTGTCTCCCCGTGTCTCCCCGTGTCTCCCCGTGTCTCTCCGTGTCTCCCCGTGTCTCTCCGTGTCTCCCCGTGTCTCCCCGTGTCTCCCCGTGTCTCTCCGTGTCTCCCCGTGTCTCCCCGTGTCTCCCCGTGTCTCTCCGTGTCTCCCCCCGTGTCTCCCCGTGTCTCCCCGTGTCTCCCCGTGTCTCCCCGTGTCTCCCCGTGTCTCCCCGCGTCTCCCCGTGTCTCCCCGTGTCTCCCCGTGTCTCTCCGTGTCTCCCCGTGTCTCCCCGTGTCTCCCCGTGTCTCCCCGTGTCTCTCTCACCGTGTCTCCCTCTCCGTGTCTCCCCGTGTCTCCCCGTGTCTCCCCGTGTCTCCCCGTGTCTCTTCTCACCGTGTCTCCCCGTGTCTCTCTCTCCGTGTCTCCCCGTGTCTCCCTCACCGTGTCCCCTCGTGTCTCCCCCCGTGTCTCCCCCCGTGTCTCCCCCCGTGTCTCCCCCCGTGTCTCCCCCCGTGTCTCCCCCCGTGTCTCCCCCCGTGTCTCCCCCCGTGTGAACCCGTGTCTCTCTCCCCGTGTCTCCCCGTGTCTCCCCGTGTCTCCCCGTGTCTCCCCGTGTCTCCCCGTGTCTCTCCGTGTCTCCCCGTGTCTCCCCGTGTCTCACCGTCTCTCTCACCGTGTCTCACCGTGTCTCACCGTGTCTCTCCGTGTCTCCCCGTGTCTCCCCGTGTCTCCCCGTGTCTCCCCGTGTCTCCCCGTGTCTCCCCGTGTCTCTCCGTGTCTCTCCGTGTCTCTCCGTGTCTCCCCGTGTCTCCCCGTGTCTCCCCCCGTGTCTCCCCGTGTCTCTCCCCGTGTCTCCCCGTGTCTCCCCGTGTCTCCCCGTGTCTCTCCCCGTGTCTCTCCCCGTGTCTCTCCCCGTGTCTCTCCCCGTGTCTCTCCCCGTGTCTCCCCGTGTCTCCCCGTGTCTCCCCGTGTCTCCCCGTATCTCTCCCCCTGTCTCTCCCCGTGTCTCTCCCCGTGTCTCTCCCCGTGTCTCCCCGTGTCTCCCCGTGTCTCCCCGTGTCTCCCCGTGTCTCCCCGTGTCTCTCCCCCAGCTCGCATGCCATCGCGTGTGTGAACCAGTTCATCATCAGCCGGACCCAAGCTCTCATGCTGCACATCGATCCCTTCATAGAGGTGACGCTACACTACACTGTACACTACACTGCACACTACACTGTACACTACACTGCACACTACACTGTACACTACTGTACACTACACTGTACACTACACTGTACACTACACTGTACACTACACTGTACACTATACACTACACTATACACTACACTATACACTACACTATACACTACACTATACACTACACTACACTATACACTACACTATACACTACACTATACACTACACTATACACTACACTATACACTACACTATACACTACACTATACACTATACACTACACTACACACTACACACTACACTATACACTACACTATACACTACACTATACACTACACTATACACTACACTATACACTACATTATACACTACACTATACACTATACACTACACTATACACTACACTATACACTACACTATACACTACACTATACACTACACTATACACTACACTGCACACTACACTGCACACTACACTGTACACTACACTGCACACTACACTGTACACTACACTGCACACTACACTGCACACTACACTGTACACTACACTATACACTACACTACTATACACTACACTACTATACACTACACTATACACTACACTACTGTACACTACACTACTGTACACTACACTGTACACTACTGTACACTACACTATAACCTATACTACTCTCCCCGTGTGTCTCTCTCCCCGTGTCTCTCTCCCCGTGTCTTTCTCCCCGTGTCTCTCTCCCCGTGTCTCTCTCTCACCGTGTCTCTCCCCCGTGTCTCTCTCCCCGTGTCTCTCTCCCCGTGTCTCTCTCTCCCCGTGTCTCTCTCTCCCCCGTGTCTCTCTCTCCCCGTGTCTCTCTCCTCCCCGTGTCTCTCTCTCCCCGTGTCTCTCTCTCCCCGTGTCTCTCTCTCCCCGTGTCTCTCTCTCCCCGTGTCTCTCTCTCCTCGTGTCTCCTCTCCCCGTGTCTCTCTCCCCGTGTCTCTCTCCCCGTGTCTCTCTCCCCGTGTCTCTCCCCGTGTCTCTCTCTCCTCGTGTCTCTCTCGTGTCTCCCCGTGTCTTTCTCCCCGTGTCTCTCTCTCCGTGTCTCTCTCTCCCCGTGTCTCTCTCCCCGTGTCTCTCTCCCCGTGTCTCTCTCCCCGTGTCTCTCTCCCCGTGTCTCTCTCCCCGTGTCTCTCTCCCCCGTGTCTCTCTCCCCGTGTCTCTCTCCCCGTGTCTCTCTCCCCGTGTCTCTCTCCCCCGTGTCTCTCTCCCCGTGTCTCTCTCCCCGTGTCTCTCCCCGTGTCTCTCCCCCGTGTCTCTCCCCGTGTCTCTCTCTCCCCGTGTCTCTCTCTCCCCGTGTCTCTCTCTCCCCGTGTCTCTCTCTCCCCGTGTCTCTCTCTCTCCGTGTCTCTCTCTCCCCGTGTCTCTCTCTCCCCGTGTCTCTCTCCCCGTGTCTCTCTCTCCGTGTCTCTCTCCCCGTGTCTCTCTCCCCGTGTCTCTCTCCCCGTGTCTCTCCCCGTGTCTCTCTCCGTGTCTCTCTCCGTGTCTCTCTCCGTGTCTCTCTCCCCGTCTCTCTCCCCGTGTCTCTCCCCGTGTCTCTCCCCCCGTGTCTCTCTCCCCGTGTCTCTCCCCGTGTCTCTCTCTCCCCGTGTCTCTCTCCCCGTGTCTCTCTCCCCGTGTCTCTCTCTCCCCGTGTCTCTCTCTCACCGTGTCTCTCTCTCCCCGTGTCTCTCTCTCCCCGTGTCTCTCTCTCCCCGTGTCTCTCTCTCCTCGTGCCTCTCTCTCCTCGTGTCTCTCTCCCCGTGTCTCTCTCCCCGTGTCTCTCTCTCCGTGTCTCTCTCCCCGTGTCTCTCTCCCCGTGTCTCTCTCCCCGTGTCTCTCTCCCCGTGTCTCTCTCCCCGTGTCTCTCTCCCCGTCTCTCTCTCCCCGTGTCTCTCTCTCCCGTGTCTCTCTCTCCCCGTGTCTCTCTCTCCCCGTGTCTCTCTCTCCCCGTGTCTCTCTCACCGTGTCTCTCTCTCCCCGTGTCTCTCTCTCCCCGTGTCTCTCTCCCCATGTTTCTCCCCGTGTCTCTCTCTCTCTCCCCGTGTCTCTCTCCCCGTGTCTCTCTCCCCGTGTCTCTCTCCGTGTCTCTCTCTCTCCCCGTGTCTCTCTCCGTGTGTCTCTCTCCGACAGAATCTGTTTGCGCTGGCCACGGACGAGGACTCGGATGTCCGCAAGAACGTGTGCCGTGCCCTCGTCATGTTGCTGGAGGTCCGCATGGACCGGCTGCTCCCTCACATGCACAGCATCATCGAGGTGAGACTACTACAACAACAACACAGACACACACACAGACACACACACAGACACAGACACAGACACACACAGACACAGACACACACAGACACACACAGACACACACACACTAACATGCACAGCATCATCGAAGTGAGACTACTACAACAACAACACAGACACACACACACAGATACATACAGATACACACAGACACACACACAGACACACACACAGACACACA
Organism: Lethenteron camtschaticum; assembly: GCA_018977245.1. Lineage (NCBI taxonomy): Eukaryota > Metazoa > Chordata > Hyperoartia > Petromyzontiformes > Petromyzontidae > Lethenteron > Lethenteron camtschaticum. Next base: position 6,439 of record WFAB01003202.1, on the reverse strand, counting down.
CACAGACACACACAGAGACATACACAGATACACACAGATACACACAGACACAGCATCATCGAGGTGAGACTACTACAACAACAACACAGACACACACACACAGATACATACAGATACACACAGACACACACACAGACACACACACAGACACACACAGAGACATACACAGAGACATACAGATACACACAGACACAGCATCATCGAGGTGAGACTACTACAACAACAACAACACACACAGACACACACAGACACACACACACTAACACACACACTTAACACACACACACACAGACAACAACAACAACAACAACCGCCATTCGCCACTAAGTGGCGGTGACGTCACCACGACGCTTGTGCCAGGCCAAGTGCACCTTGAGGCTGCCACGTGAAGTGTCGAACGCCCGCTGGCAGGAGGTCACGGGGCACACCCAGCAGGTGCCACACAGAGACACACACAGACACAGACGCACACACACAGACACACACACACAGACACACACACACAGACACACACACACAGACACAGACGCACACACACAGACACACACACACAGACACACACACAAAGATGTATGTCTCTTTGTCTCTCTGTTTTTGTCTGTGTCTCTCTCTGTGTCTCTCTCTCTGTGTCTCTCTGTCTCTTTGTGTCTCTCTGTGTCTGTCTTTCTCTGTGTCTCTGTGTCTCTCTGTGTGTTTATATCTGCGTGTCTCTGCGTGTGTCTCTGCGTGTCTCTGTGTCTCTGCGTGTCTCTGCGTGTGCAGTACATGCTGCAGCGTACCCAGGATCCTGATGACAACGTGTCTCTCGAGGCCTGCGAGTTCTGGCTCACGTTGGCTGAGCAGCCCATCTGCAAAGATGTCTTGGCCGGACACCTCCAGCAGTAAGACACGCAGAGAGAGAGACACACGGAGACACGCAGACACGGAGACACGGGGAGAGAGACACGCAGAGAGAGAGAGACACACGGAGACACGGGGAGAGAGACACGGGGAGAGAGACACGGGGAGAGAGAGACACGGGGAGAGAGAGAGACACACGGAGACACGGGGAGAGAGAGAGATGCAGAGAGAGACACGTGGTGAGAGAGAGACACGGGGAGAGAGAGACACGGGGAGAGAGAGACACGGGGAGAGAGAGACACGGGGAGAGAGAGAGACGGGGAGAGAGAGACACGGGGAGAGAGACACGGGGAGAGAGAGACACGGGGAGAGAGAGAGAGACACACGGAAACACGGGGAGAGAGAGACACGTGGTGAGAGAGAGACACGTGGTGAGAGAGAGACACGGGGAGAGAGAGACACAGGGAGAGAGACACGGGGAGAGAGAGACACGGGGGAGAGAGAGACACGGGGAGAGAGAGACACGGGGAGAGAGACACGGGGAGAGAGACACGGGGGAGAGAGTGACACGGGGAGAGAGACACGGGGAGAGAGACACGGGGAGAGAGACACGGGGAGAGAGACACGGGGAGAGAGAGACACGTGGTGAGAGAGAGAGAGAGACACGGGGTGAGAGAGAGAGAGACACGGTGTGTTTGTGTGTGTGTCTATGTAAATGTCTGCGTGTCTAACTGTGTCTGTCTTTGTGTGTCTCTGTCTAGGCTGATCCCCGTGTTGGTGAATGGCATGAAATACTCTGAGATTGATATCATTCTGCTCAAGGTAAGCGGGCGGGCGGGCGAGTGACTGAGTGAGTGAGTGACTGGCTGAGTGAGTGGCTGGCTGAGTGAGTGGCTGGCTGAGTGACTGACTGAGTGACTGACTGACTGGCTGAGTGACTGAGTGAGTGACTGACTGACTGAGTGACTGACTGACTTACTGAGTGACTGACTGACTTACTGAGTGACTGACTGACTTACTGAGTGACTGACTGACTTACTGAGTGACTGACTGACTGACTCACTGACTGTCTGAGTGACTGAGTGAGTGACTGACTGACTGTCTGATTGACTGACTGGCTGAGTGACTGGCTGAGTGACTGTCTGACTGACTGTCTGACTGACTGGGTGACTGACTGGGTGACTGCCTGGGTGACTGACTAAGTGACTGGACTGACTGAGTGACTGACTGACTGACTGACTGAGTGACTGCCTGACTGACTGTCTGATTGACTGACTGACTAAGTAACTGACTAACTGACTGTCTGACTGACTGTCTGACTGGGTGACTGTCTGACTGACTGACTGACTGTCTGACTGACTGACTGACTAAGTGACTGACTGACTGACTGAGTGACTGACTGACTGACTGAGTGACTGCCTGACTGACTGTCTGATTGACTGACTGACTAAGTGACTGACTAACTGACTGTCTGACTGACTGTCTGACTGACTGACTGACTGACTGTCTGACTGACTGACTGTCTGACTGACTGTCTGACTGACTCACTAACTCAATGACTGACTCACTCACTCCCCCTCTCCCCACCCCGCTCTGTCCAGGGCGATGTGGAGGAGGATGAATCCGTCCCAGACTCTGAGCAAGACATCAAACCTCGCTTCCACAAGTCACGCACCATGGGGCAGCAGCAGCAGCAGCAGCTGACAGGAGGAGGTGGTGGTGGTGGTGGTGGCGATGGTGGTGGTGGTGGACGTGGTGGTGGTGGCGGTGGTGGTGAAGATTCGTTGGAGGAAGATGATGACGAAGATGACATGGACGACGATGCCCTGTCGGACTGGAACATCCGTGAGTTGTGGTGGTGGTGGTGGCGGTGGTGGTGGTGGTGATGGTGGAGGTGGTGGTGGTGGCGGTGGTGGTGGTGGTGGTGGTGGTGGAGGTGGTGGTGGTGGTGGTGATGGTGGCGGTGGTGGCGGTGGTGGTGGTGGCGGTGGTGGTGGTGGTGGTGAAGGTGGTGGTGGTGGTGGTAGTGGTGATGGTAGTGGTGATGGTGGTGGTGGTGGTGAAGGTGGTGGTGGTGGTGGTAGTGGTGATGGTAGTGGTGATGGTGGTGGTGGTGGTGGTGGTGATGGTAGTGGTGATGGTGGTGGTGGTGGTGAAGGTGGTGGTGGTGGTGGTAGTGGTGATGGTAGTGGTGATGGTGGTGGTGATGGTGGCGGTGGTGGCGGTGGTGGTGGTGGTGGTGGTGAAGGTGGTGGTGGTGGTGGTAGTGGTGATGGTAGTGGTGATGGTGGTGGTGGTGGTGAAGGTGGTGGTGGTGGTGGTAGTGGTGATGGTAGTGGTGATGGTGGTGGTGGTGGTGAAGGTGGTGGTGGTGGTGGTAGTGGTGATGGTAGTGGTGATGGTGGTGGTGATGGTGGTGGTGGTGGTGAAGGTGGTGGTGGTGGTGGTGAAGGTGGTGGTGGTGGTGGAGGTGGTGGTGGTGGTGATGGTGATGGTGGTGGTGGTGGAGGCGATGGTGGTGGTGGAGGTGATGGTGGTGGTGGAGGTGGAGGTGATGGTGGTGGAGGTGATGGTGGTGGAGGTGATGCTGGTGGTGGTGGAGGTGATGATGGTGGTAGTGGTGGTGTCTCCGTGTCTCTCTCACCCTGTCTCTCTCACCGTGTATCACCGTGTCTCTCCATGTCTCTGCGTGTCTCTGTGTGTCTCTGTCTAGGCAAGTGTTCAGCCGCAGCTCTGGACGTCTTGGCTAACGTGTCTCTCTCACCGTGTCTCTCTCACCGTGTCTCTCACCGTGTCTCTCTCTCACCGTGTCTCTCACCGTGTCTCTCTCTCACCGTGTCTCTCACCGTGTCTCTGTGTGTGTCTCCCCGTGTCTCTGTCTAGGCAAGTGTTCAGCCGCAGCTCTGGACGTGTTGGCGAACGTGTCTCTCTCACCGTGTCTCTGTGCGTGTCTCTGTATGTGTGTCTAGGCAAGTGTTCAGCAGCAGCTCTGGACGTGCTGGCGAACGTGTCTCTCTCACCGTGTCTCTGTGCGTGTCTCCCCGTGTCTCTGTGTGTGTGTCTAGGCAAGTGTTCAGCAGCAGCTCTGGACGTCTTGGGTAACGTGTCTCTCTCACTGTGTCTCACCGTGTCTCTCTCACCATGTCTCTCTCTCCCCGTGTCTCTGTGTGTGTCTCCCCGTGTCTCTGTGTGTGTCTCCCCGTGTCTCTGTCTAGGCAAGTGTTCAGCCGCAGCTCTGGACGTGCTGGCGAACGTGTCTCTCTCCCCGTGTCTCTGTGTGTGTCTCTGTATGTGTGTCTAGGCAAGTGTTCAGCCGCAGCTCTGGACGTGCTGGCGAACGTGTCTCTCTCCCCATGTCTCTGTGTGTGTCTCTGTATGTGTGTCTAGGCAAGTGTTCAGCAGCAGCTCTGGACGTGCTGGCGAACGTGTCTCTCTCTCACCGTGTCCCTCTCTCCCCGTGTCTCTCTCTCTGTGTGTGTCTCTGTATGTGTGTCTAGGCAAGTGTTCAGCAGCAGCTCTGGACGTGCTGACGAACGTGTCTCTCTCTCACCGTGTCCCTCTCTCCCCGTGTCTCTCTCTCTGTGTGTGTCTCTGTGTGTGTCTAGGCAAGTGTTCAGCCGCAGCTCTGGACGTGCTGGCGAACGTGTTCCGTGAGGACCTGCTGCCCAATCTGCTGCCGCTGCTCAAGGAGCTTCTGTTTCACCCCGAGTGGGAGGTCAAGGAGTCGGGGATCCTCGTGCTGGGAGCCATCGCTGAGGGTCACACACACACAGAGACACACACACACAGAGACACACACACACACAGAGACACACACAGACACACACACACACAGACACACACACACACACAGACACACACAGACACACACACACACAGACACACACACACAGACACACACACACAGACACACACACACAGACACACACACACAGACACACACACAGACACACACACAGACACACACAGACACAGACACACACAGACACACACACAGACACACAGACAGACACACACAGTGACACACACACAGTGACACACACACAGTGACACACACACAGTGACACACACACACAGACACACACACACAGACACACACACACAGACACAGACACACACAGACACACACACACACAGACACACACACACAGACACACACACAGAGACACACAGAGACACACACAGACACACACAGACACACACAGACACACAGACACACACACAGACACACACAGACACAGACACACACACAGACACACACACAGACAGACACACACAGTGACACACACAGTGACACACACACAGTGACACACACACAGAGACACACACACACACACAGACACACACACAGACACACACACACACACAGACACACACACACAGAGACACACACACACAGACACACACACAGAGACACACACAGACACACACAGACACACACAGACACACACACACAGACACACACAGACACACACAGACACACACAGACACACACACAGACAGACACACACAGTGACACACACAGTGACACACACACAGTGACACACACACAGTGACACACACACACAGACACACACACACAGACACACACACACAGACACACACACAGACACACACACAGACACACACACACACACAGACACACACACACAGAGACACACACACACAGACACACACACAGACACACACACAGACACACACACACAGACACACACACACACACAGACACACACACACACACAGACACACACACACACACAGACACACACACACAGTGACACACACACACAGACACAGACACACACACAGACACACACAGAGTTAGAGAGAGACAGAAAGTGACGGGTAGTGACACAGAGACACCCACTCACCCACTCGCTCACTCCCCACTCACCCACCCACTCATTCCCCACTCACTCACCCACCCACCCACTCACCCACCCACTCACCCACCCACCCACTCACCCACCCACCCACTCACTCCCCACTCACCCACTCACCCACCCACTCACCCACCCACTCACCCACCCACCCACTCACTCCCCACTCACCCACCCACCCACCCACTCGCCCACCCACCCACTCGCCCACCCACCCACTCTCCCACTCACCCACTCTCTCACTCACTCTCTCACTCTCTCACCCACTCACTCACCCACTCACCCACCCACCCACCCACCCACTCACCCACTCACTCACCCACCCGTATCTCTCCGTGTCTCACCCGCCAGGCTGTATGCAGGGCATGATCCAGTACCTGCCCGAGCTGATCCCGCACCTGGTGCAGTGTCTGTCTGACAAGAAGGCCTTGGTGCGCTCCATCACCTGCTGGACCCTCAGTCGCTACGCTCACTGGGTCGTCTCGCAGCCTCCCGACAGCTACCTGAGGCCCCTGATGACAGAGCTGCTCAAACGCATCCTAGACGCCAACAAGCGAGTACAGGAGGCAGCTTGCAGGTGGGTGGGTGGGTGGGTGGGTGGGTGAGTGGGTGGGTGGGGTGGGTGGGTGGTGGGTGGGTGGGTGGGTGGTGAGTGGGTGGGTGAGTGGGTGGAGTGGTGGTGGGTGGGTGAGTGGGTGGGTGAGTGGAGTGGGTGGTGG
>WFAB01003201.1:0-19634 GCA_018977245.1 Lethenteron camtschaticum | reverse complement strand
CCGCTGACGATGCTTCCTGATGACGTTCTGATGACGTTCTGATGACGTTCTGATGACGTTCCTGATGACGTTCTGATGACGTTCCTCATGACCGTTCCTGATGACGTTTGATGACGTTCCTGATGACTTCTCTGATGACGTTCTGATGACGTTCCTGATGACGTTTGATGACGTTCCTGATGACTTCCTGATGACGTTCTGATGACGTTCCTGATGACGTTCTGATGACGTTCCTGACGACGTTCTGATGACGTTCCTGACGACGTTCTGACGACGTTCTGATGACATTCTGACGACGTTCCTGACGACGTTCCTGATGACGTCTGATGACGTCTGATGACGTTCCTGATGACATTCCTGATGACTCTGATGACGTTCTGACGACGTTCCCTGATGACGTTCCTGACGACGTTCTGATGACGTTCCTGACGACGTTCCTGATGACGTTCTGACGACGTCTGATGACGTTCTGATGAGTTCTGATGACGTTCTGATGACGTTCTGATGACGTTCTGATGACGTTCTGATGACGTCCTGATGACGTTCTGATGACGTTCTGATGACGTTCTGATGACGTTCTGATGACGTCTGATGACGTTCCTGATGACGTTCTGATGACGTTCTGATGACGTTCCCTGATGACGTTCCTGATGACGTTCTGATGACGTTCTGATGACGTTCTGATGACGTTGATGACGTTCTGATGACGTTCTGATGACGTTCTGATGACGTTCCTGACGACGTTCCTGATGACGTTCTGACGACGTTCTGATGACGTTCTGATGATGCTGATGACGTTCTGATGACGTTCTGATGACGTTCCTGACGACGTTCCTGATGACGTTCCTTATGACGTTCCCGATGACGTTCTGATGACGTTCTGATGACGTTTCCTGATGACGTTCCTGACGACGTTCTGATGACGTTCTGATGACGTTTCCTTATGACGTTCCCGATGACGTTCTGATGACGTTCTGATGACGTTCCTCTATGACGTTTCCTGATGAACGTTCTGGATGGACGTTCTGATGACGTTCTGATGACGTTCCTGACGACGTTCCTGATGACGTTCCTGATGACGTTCTGATGACGATATTCCTGATGACGTTCCTGATGACGTTCCTGATGACGTTCCTGATGACGTTCTGATGACGTTCCTGATGACGTTCTGATGACGTTCCTGATGACGTTCTGATGACGTTCTGATGACAGTTCCTGATGACGTTCTCCTTCCTGATGACGTTCCTGATGACGTTCTCAACGTTTCCCGGGAGATATTCCCACAATCCCCGAGGTATCTCCGCGAGATTCCCAAAACTGCCGAGATATTCCCACGAGAGATTCCGCAACGCTCCCAGGAGACGTTCCCAACATTCCATCTCTCTCCGTATCTCTCCCTCCCCCTCCCTCCCCAAGGTGTCCGTACTTCTCCTCGCCGCGCTCACGTTGGAGCGCTTCGCATGCATCGTCTTCCCCTTCTCGTCCTCGCCACCACGCCGCCACCACCGCCACCACCACCGCCATCCTCCTCCTCCTCCTCATCCATGCCGGCGATGGCGATCGGCGGTCGCGGTCGAAGCGGCCGCAGGAGGACCCAGGCCACGCTGGCGGTGGCCTGGGTGGGCGGCGCGTCGTTGGCCCTCGGGCCGCTGATGGCGGGCGGTCGACTCGGGGACGAGTACTACGGCCGCAACGGGGTGTGCTTCCCGCTGCACGCCGAGAGGCGCGGAGACGGTGGCGGTGTTACGGCAAAGGTCTACTCGGACGGAGTGTTACTGGGTGAGTTTGGTGGTGGTGGAGGTGGTGGGTGTGGTGGTGGTGGGTGGTGGTGGTGGTGTTACGGCAAAGGTCTTCTACTCGAATGGAGTGTTACTGGGTGAGTTTGGTGGTGGTGGTGGTTGTGGTGGTTGGGTGGTGGTGGTGGTGGTGGTGGAGGTGGGTGGTGGTGGTGGTGGAGGTGGGTGGTGGTGGTGGTGGAGGTGGAGGTGGTGGTAGTGGTGGTTGAGGAGGCAGTGGTGGTGGTGGTGGTGGTTGGAGTGGTGGTGGTGGGTGGCGGTGTCACGGCAAAGGTCTACTCGGACGGAGTGTTACTGGGTGAGTTTGGTGGTGGTGGTTGTTGTGGTGGTTGAGGAGGTGGTGGTGGTGGTGTGGTGGAGGTGGTGTGGTGGAGGTGGTGGTGGGGGTGGTGGTGGTGGTGGTGGTGGAGTGGTAGTGGTGGTTGGAGTGGTGGTGGTGATGACGTTAATAACAGTTGCCTCTCTCTTTGTCCTGCAACCACCACCACCACCACTCCAACCACCACTACCACTCCCACCACCACCACCCACCACCACCCCCACCACCACCTCCACCACCACCACCTCCACCACCACCTCCACCACCACCACCTCCACCACCACCACCACCACCTCCACCTACTCAACCACCTCCACCACACCCACCACCCCCACTCCCACCACCACCACCACCCCCACCACCCCCACCACCACCACCACCACCCTCACCTCCACCACCACCCCCACCTCCACCACCACCCCCACCCCCACCACCACCCCCACCACCACCACCACCCCCACCCCCACCCCCACCTCCACCACCCCACCCCCACCCCCACCCCCACCTCCACCTCCACCTCCACCACCTCCCCCACCTCCACCACCACCCCCACCACCACCCCACCACCACCACCACCCCCACCCCCACCTCCACCTCCACCACCCCCACCACCACCACCCCCACCACCTCCACCACCTCCACCACCTCCACCACCACCACCCCCACCACCTCCACCACCCCCACCACCTCCACCACCCCACCACCACCCCCCACCCCCACCACCACCCCCACCTCCACCTCCACCCCCACCCCCACCACCACCCCCACCACCACCCCCACCTCCACCACCACCCCCACCACCACCTCCACCACCACCACCACCACCTACAGGTGTGAACCTCGTTGCCTTCCTGGTCATCCTCCTCTGCTACTGCTCCATGTTCTGGTCTCTCCGGGCTCCGCGCGGGGCGGGGGGGAGGGGCTGGGCGGGGGGTCAGGAGGTCACGGCCGAGGTCACGGCCGTGACCTCCCGCCGGGCTCGCCGCGACCTGGGGCTGGCTCGCCGCTTCTTCTTCATCGTGCTCACCGACGCGCTCTGCTGGATCCCAATCTTCGTGCTCAAGGCGCTCGCTCTACTCAGCGTCGACATTCCCGGTGGGAGGCACGCGCAACGTTCCCGCGACGTTCGCGCGACGTTGCTGACGTTCCCACGACGTTCCCACGACGTTCCCACGACGTTCCTGACGTTTCCGACGCTCCCACGACGTTGCTGACGTTCCCACGACGTTCCCACGACGTTCCTCACGTGCTCACCGACGCGCTCTGCTGGATCCCAATCTTCGTGCTCAAGGCGCTCGCTCTACTCAGCGTCGACATTCCCGGTGGGAGGCACGCGCAACGTTCCCGCGACGTTCGCGCGACGTTGCTGACGTTCCCACGACGTTCCCACGACGTTCCCACGACGTTCCTGACGTTTCCGACGCTCCCACGACGTTGCTGACGTTCCCACGACGTTCCCACGACGTTCCTCACGTGCTCACCGACGCGCTCTGCTGGATCCCAATCTTCGTGCTCAAGGCGCTCGCTCTACTCAGCGTCGACATTCCCGGTGGGAGGCACGCCCGACGTTCACGCGACGTTCCCACGACGTTACTGACGTTCCCACGACGTTCGTGACGTTCCCACGACGTTCCCACGACGTTTCCGACGTTCCCACGACGTTGCTGACGTTCCCACGACGTTGCTGACGTTCCCACGACGTTCCCACGACGTTGCTGACGTTCCCACGACGTTCCCACGACGTTCCTCACGTGCTCACCGACGCCTCTGTTGGATCCCAATCTTCGTGCTCAAGGCGCTCGCTCTACTCAGCGTCGACATTCCCGGTGGGAGGCACGCGCGACGTTCGCGCGACGTTCGGGCGACGTTGCTGACGTTCCCACGACGTTCCTGACGTTCCTACGACGTTCTTGACGTTCCCACGACGTTCCCACGACGTTGCTGACGTTCCCACGACGTTCCCACGACGTTGCTGACGTTCCCACGACGTTCCCACGACGTTCCTCACGTGCTCACCGACGCGCTCTGTTGGATCCCAATCTTCGTGCTCAAGGCGCTCGCTCTACTCAGCGTCGACATTCCCGGTGGGAGGCACGCGCGACGTTCCCACGACGTTCCCACGACGTTCCCACGACGTTGCTGACGTTGCTGACGTTGCCACGACGTTCCTACGACGTTCCCACGACGTTCCTGACGTTCCTACGACGTTCCTGACGTTCCCACGACGTTCCCACGACGTTCGTGACGTTCCCACGACGGTCCCACGACGTTACCACGACGTTCCTGACGTTTCCACGACGTTCCCACGATGTTTCCACGCTCCCACGACGTCGTTGACGTTCCCAGGACGTTCCCACGACGTTCCTGATGTTCCCGCGACGTTTCTGACGTTCCCACAACGTTCCCATGACATTCACACATATGTCGCCACGACGTTTCTGACGTTCCCACAACGTTCCCATGACATTCACACACATGTCGCCACGACGTTCCTGACATTCCTATGACGTTCCTGACGTGCCCACAACGTTCCCACGACATTCCCACAACGTTCCCACAACGTTCAAATGACGTTCCCAGGAGATTCACACATACATCCCCACGACGTTGCTGACGTTCCCACGACGTTCCCAGCATTCCTGCTACGTTCACCACAACGTTCCCAGTGACGTTACAAACATTCGCACGACTTTGGCCCTCAATCCCGTGCTCTACACACTCACCACGCGACACAAACGCCCCAACGACGTTCCCACGACGTTCCCGACGTTCACATCAGATTCACACAAACGTCCCCACGACGTTGCTGACGTTCCTAACGTTCCCACGACGTTCCCACGACGTTCCCCTTCCTCCCCCCCCCTCCCCACAGGCACCATGAGCTCGTGGGTGGTGATCTTCATCCTGCCCATCAACTCGGCCCTGAACCCCGTGCTCTACACACTCACCACGCGTCACAAACGTTCCCACGACGTTCCCACGACGTTCCTGACGTTCCCACGACGTTCCCACGACGTTCCCCCCACCCCTCCCCACAGGCACCATGAGCTCGTGGGTGGTGATCTTCATCCTGCCCATCAACTCGGCCCTGAACCCCGTGCTCTACACACTCACCACGCGTCACAAACGTTCCCGCGACGTTCCCACGACGTTCCTGACGTTCCCACGACGTTCCCACAACGTTCCCCCCACCCCTCCCCACAGGCACCATGAGCTCGTGGGTGGTGATCTTCATCCTGCCCATCAACTCGGCCCTGAACCCCGTGCTCTACACACTCACCACGCGTCACAAACGTTCCCGCGACGTTCCCACGACGTTCCTGACGTTCCCACGACGTTCCCACGACGTTCCCCCCTCCCCTCCCCACAGGCACCATGAGCTCGTGGGTGGTGATCTTCATCCTGCCCATCAACTCGGCCCTGAACCCCGTGCTCTACACACTCACCACGCGACACTTTCGCCAGCGAGCGGGAGCCGCTCTGCGCAGGTGGAGCGCCCGGCTCGCACGGACTCGTCACTCCTCCTCCTCCACCTCCTCGTCGTCCACCTCGTCCACCTCCTCCACCTCGTCAACCACCTCCTCCTCAACCTCGTCAACCTCCTCCACCACCTCCTCCTCTACCCCCTCATCAACCTTCATCCCCTCCACCTCCTCCACCTCCTCCATCCCCTCCACCTCCACCACCTCCTCCACCCCCTCCACCTCCACCACCTCCACCACCTCCTCCATCCCCTCCACCATCTCCTCCATCCCCTCCACCTCCACCACCCCCTCCACCATCTCCTCCATCCCCTCCACCTCCTCCACCTCCTCCATCCCCTCCACCTCCACCACCTCCTCCATCCCCTCCACCTCCACCACCCCCTCCACCTCCACCATCTCCATCCCCTCCACCTCAACCACCCCCTCCACCTCCACCATCTCCTCCATCCCCTCCACCTCCACCACCCCCTCCACCTCCACCACCTCCTCCATCCCCTCCACCTCCACCACCCCCTCCACCTCACCATCTCCATCCCCTCCACCTCAACCACCCCCTCCACCTCCACCATCTCCTCCATCCCCTCCACCTCCACCATCCCCTCCACCTCCACCACCTCCACCCCCTCCTCCACCTCGTCAACCTCCACCACCTCCACCCCCTCCTCCTCCACCTCCTCCACCATCACCTCATCTACCTCCACCTTCTCCTCAACCTCGTCGGCCTCCTGGGCCTCCACCCCCTCCTCCACCTCCACCACCATCACCTCCACCTCCCCCTCCTCCACCTCGTCCACCTCCACCTCCTCCACCTCCTCCACCCCCTTCACCCACCTCCATTGGTAACTCCGGGGCCGCTCGTCGCCACGGCAACCTCAGCGACCGCCCCCCGGCAACGGCAACGGGTCAACCGGGGGGGGTCACCGGGGGGGTCACCTAGGGGTCAGCGGGGGGCGGGGTCGCAGGGAGATGGGTCACCAGGTCAAGGGGTCACGATGTTGGAGGTCAGACGGGAGTTGGTGGGCAGCGGTCGTGCTGATGATGATGGTGATGATGATGGTGGTGATGGTGATGATGATGATGCTGATGATGATGGTGATGATGATGATGGTGGTGGTGGTGATGGTGGTGATGGCGATGATGATGATGGTGATGCTGATGCTGATGTAACTGTTGCTGATGATGATGCTACTGCTGCTGCTGATGATGATGCTACTGCTGCTGATGTAACTGTTGCTGATGATGCTGCCATTACTGCTGCTTGCTGCTGATGTAACTGTTGCTGATGATGATGATGATGCTGCTGCTGCTGCTGATGATGATGATGCTGCTGCTGCTGCTGATGATGATGCTGCTGATGTAACTGTTGCTGATGATGATGATGCTGCTGCTGATGATGTAACTGTTGCTGATGCTGCTGCTGATGTAACTGTTGATGATGATGATGATGCTGCTGATGCTGCTGATGTAACTGTTGCTGATGATGATGCTGCTGATGCTGCTGCTGATGTAACTGTTGCTGATGATGATGCTGCCGCTGATGTAACTGTTGCTGATGATGATGATGCTACTGCTGCTGATGATGATGCTGCTGATGTAACTGTTGCTGCTGATGTAACTGTTGCTGATGATGATGATGCTGCTGCTGCTGATGATGTAACTGTTGCTGATGATGCTACTACTGCTGCTGATGTAACTGTTGCTGATGATGATGCTGCTGCTGATGTAACTGTTGCTGATGATGATGCTATTACTGCTGCTGATGTAACTGTTGCTGATGATGCTACTACTGCTGCTGATGTAACTGTTGCTGATGATGCTGCTGCTGCTGATGATGTAACTGTTGCTGATGATGATGCTATTACTGCTGCTGATGTAACTGTTGCTGATGATGATGATGCTATTACTGCTGCTGCTGCTGCTTGCTACGCCTGCTGCTCATACCGCTGTTGCTGATGCCACTACAACTGCTGCTGCTGATGATGATGATGATGACGAAGCTGATGATGATGATGAGGCTGATGATGATGATGATGATAACGCACCACGTCCGCCAGTTGAAAGCGATGTTCACTGCTGCTGTGTGGGTCTCTGGCCTAGGGACACCCCCAGGGGCAGCTGTCTCTGTGTCGTCAGTCTGATGCCAGTACGGAAAACCAATAAAGGGAGTGACGAGTGGCAGATGGTGGTGATGAGTTGTTTTTTCATATCGGTGTTGATTGCGTTACACACAGACTCACCACCACACAGAGAGCCATAGACTCACCACCACACAGAGAGCCATAGACTCACCACCACACAGAGACCCACAGACTCACCACCACACAGAGAGCCATAGACTCACCACCACACAGAGAGCCATAGACTCACCACCACACAGAGATACAGACTGACCACCACACAGAGAGCCATAGACTCACCACCACACAGAGACCCACAGACTCACCACCACACAGAGACCCACAGACTCACCACCACACAGAGAGCCATAGACTCACCACCACACAGAGACCCACAGACTCACCACCACACAGAGACCCACAGACTCACCACCACACAGAGAGCCATAGACTCACCACCACACAGAGAGCCATAGACTCACCACCACACAGAGACCCATAGACTCACCACCACACAGACACAGACTCACCACCACACAGAGACCCACAGACTCACCACCACACAGAGAGCCATAGACTCACCACCACACAGAGACCCACAGACTCACCACCACACAGAGAGCCCATAGACTCACCACCACACAGAGAGCCATAGACTCATCACCACACAGAGACCACAGACTCACCACCACACAGAGACCCACAGACTCACCACCACACAGACACAGACTCACCACCACACAGAGACCCACAGACTCACCACCACACAGAGAGCCATAGACTCACCACCACACAGAGACCCACAGACTCACCACCACACAGAGACCCACAGACTCACCACCACACAGAGAGCCATAGACTCACCACCACACAGACACAGACTCACCACCACACAGAGACCATAGACTCATCACCACACAGAGACCCACAGACTCACCACCACACAGACACACCACCACACAGAGACCCACAGACTCACCACCACACAGAGACCCACAGACTCACCACACAGAGACCCATATACTCACCACCACACAGAGACCCACAGACTCACCACCACACAGAGACCCACAGACTCACCACACAGAGACCCACAAACTCACCACCACACAGAGACCCACAGACTCAACACACAGAGACCCATATACTCACCACCACACAGAGACCCACAGACTCACCACACAGAGACCCACAGACTCACCACCACACAGAGAGCCACAGACTCACCACCACACAGAGACCCATATACTCACCACCACACAGAGACCCACAGACTCACCACACAGAGACCCACAGACTCACCACCACACAGAGAGCCATAGACTCACCACCACACAGAGACCCACAGACTCACCACCACACAGACACAGACTCACCACCACACAGAGAGCCATAGACTCACCACCACACAGACACAGACTCACCACCACACAGAGAGCCATAGACTCATCACCACACAGAGACCCACAGACTCACCACCACACAGACACACCACCACACAGAGACCCATATACTCACCACCACACAGAGACCCACAGACTCACCACACAGAGACCCACAGACTCACCACCACACAGAGAGCCACAGACTCACCACCACACAGAGACCCATATACTCACCACCACACAGAGACCCACAGACTCACCACACAGAGACCCACAGACTCACCACCACACAGAGAGCCATAGACTCACCACCACACAGAGACCCACAGACTCACCACCACACAGACACAGACTCACCACCACACAGAGAGCCATAGACTCACCACCACACAGAGACCCATATACTCACCACCACACAGAGACCCACAGACTCACCACACAGAGACCCACAGACTCACCACCACACAGAGAGCCACAGACTCACCACCACACAGAGACCCATATACTCACCACCACACAGAGACCCACAGACTCACCACACAGAGACCCACAGACTCACCACCACACAGAGAGCCATAGACTCACCACCACACAGAGACCCACAGACTCACCACCACACAGAGAGCCATAGACTCACCACCACACAGAGAGCCATAGACTCACCACCACACAGAGACCCACAGACTCACCACCACACAGACACAGACTCACCACCACACAGAGAGCCATAGACTCACCACCACACAGACACAGACTCACCACCACACAGAGAGCCATAGACTCATCACCACACAGAGACCCACAGACTCACCACCACACAGACACACCACCACACAGAGACCCACAGACTCACCACCACACAGAGACCCACAGACTCACCACACAGAGACCCATATACTCACCACCACACAGAGACCCACAGACTCACCACCACACAGAGACCCACAGACTCACCACACAGAGACCCACAGACTCACCACCACACAGAGACCCACAGACTCAACACACAGAGACCCATATACTCACCACCACACAGAGACCCACAGACTCACCACACAGAGACCCATATACTCACCACCACACAGAGACCCACAGACTCACCACCACACAGAGACCCACAGACTCACCACACAGAGACCCACAGACTCACCACCACACAGAGACCCACAGACTCAACACACAGAGACCCATATACTCACCACCACACAGAGACCCACAGACTCACCACCACACAGAGAGCCACAGACTCACCACCACACAGAGACCCATATACTCACCACCACACAGAGACCCACAGACTCACCACACAGAGACCCACAGACTCACCACACAGAGACCCACAGACTCACCACCACACAGAGAGCCATAGACTCATCCCTTCTACGTGACTTTACCGAAAGAACCAAGAAGATGAATCCCTGCAGTCACGAAAGCTTTAAATCGAAAAAAAGATGTTGATGATGATGATGTTAATGATGATGATGATGTTGATGATGATGATGTGAATGACGCTGTCTTTCCGACAGACCTGTTCTTCACCTGAGGACGGCTGCTTGCGTTGTGGCCGAAACGTCGTGAGAATTGTATTTAAAGTTTTATTTTTATTATTTTATTATTTCCCTTCTACGTGATGACTTTACCGAAAAAACCAAGCATATGAATCCCTGCAGTCACGAAAGCTTTAAATCGAAAAATAATTCCCTAACATAGGATGGACTTTTAATTTATTTCTTACAATAATGTCTATTGTTTTGTTTTTTCTTATTTTATTATTTCCAATCTACGTGACTTTACCGAAAGATCCAAGAAGATGAATCCCTGCTGCAGTCACGAAAGCTTTACATCGAAAATTAAGGTTTTTTTTGTAGGTGTGGTCAATAGTGGGGGGGGGGGGTCGTGTGGGTGGGGGTGGCTTCTTTCTGGAACGTTCCCGCCTACATTGAGGAGTTTATCTTCTTGGTTCTTTCGGTGAAGTCACGGAGAATGGAAATAATAAAATAATAAAAATAAAACATAATAACATAATTATTAGCACAATGTTTAATTATATTATTTAATGATTTTTATTTTCTTGTTTTATTATTTTATTATTTCCATTCTACGTGACTTTACCAAAAGAACCAAGAAGATGAATCCATGCTGCAGTCACGAAAGAAGCTTTAAATCGAGACGTTGAAGACTGTCCGCAGCTTTGCCGGTGTCAAGTGTAGAGCCAGGCTCCTCCCTCCCTGCTCTACCATCACTCCCCCCCTCTGCCCACCCACCCCCCTTTGCCCCCTGACCCCATCCCCCACACACACATTTGTAGTGACATAAGAAGGGAGGGGCTGCTGGGGGCTCTGGGATCCCAGGCGAGTCCAGACGCTTAAGCCTCTGGGCGCCAGGCGCTGGGTTCCCAGGGGGTCCAGACGCTTAATCCCCTGGGCGCCGCCAACGGGGGGGGGGGGGGGGGCTGTGTGTGCTCTGTGGGATGTCTGGTGGCGCACACGGCCCCACCCCTCGTCGGACCAGGCATAAAAGGAGAGCTCCCTGGACGATCGGGGCCCAGTTGTAACTCAAGACCCAAGACCCACGACCAGCCATCTGAAGACCCTGGGATGCTGTGAGAGCCAGCGCTGGGACTCTGGAACTCCCGACTCTACGACCTTGTGACGGCGAGTTCCGGAGCGTAACCAGAGTAGAGTATCTAGGCTGTGTACCTAAGCTGTAACAGAGTATCAGGACTGTTGGAGAGTTGGACTGTTGGAGTGTTCTACACTATGGGGACCTCATTTGCCAGTAAAAAATATGATAATTGGTTCTTTACCCTTCTATCTGGCAACAAAACTGACACCTTTTTGCAAGGAGTCATGTTTGCATAGACCGCAATACCTGCAGTCATAATACAAACAAAAGAACATAATGTGCACTGTCCTTGAAGTTGATTGGTCCACAGCTGTCTCGGGTGTGGACCAATCAACTTCAAGGACAGTGCACATTATCAGAGTTATGTTCTTTTGTTTGTATTATGACTGCAGGTATTGCGGTCTATGCAAACATGACTCCTTGCAAAAAGGTGTCAGTTTTGTTGCCAGATAGAAGGGTAAAGAACCAATTATCATGTTGGAGTGTTGTATTGTAATAAAGAAGTTACCTCTACAAGTGTCTCCAGAACCCGTTACACATTCACTCGTACATCCTGATCTCTGGACTGCACATTGCACTACATCGCACTACCACACTGGTTTAAATATCTTATTTCTTTAAATACTTTATTTAAATAATATTTGACATTTTTAAAATTCTTGACTGTTGTTTATTTCAAGTTTATTACATTTTTGATTATTTATCTGGTGTTGATCGCCGATTGTTTATTGTTTATTTATGTCTGTTAATTGTGATTAATTTTTTAATTGCTTGGTTGCACCGTGGGACCAAGAGAGAGGACTGTAATTTCATCTGTGTTGTATGTCATGCATGTAACACACTTGACAATAAAGTGACTTTAAGACTTTTTAAGACTTTAAGACTCCCATGGAAGAGGCCGTTGCAGAATAACGGGGGCTCGTTCGGGACCTGCGCGCGGTCGTCGTGCGCGCCGCGCTCGTTCTGCTCCGCTTGAAGATCCACCACGCACCCAAAACACTTCTTCTCGGAGTTATTCAGGACAAAGTCGACAGATATAAAGTTTCTTTCTAGCTCTCTGTGTGTGTGTGTGTCTGTCTCTCTTTGTGTGTCTCTCTGTGTCTCTCGGTCTCTCTGTGTCTCTCTCTGCATCTCGCTCTGTGTGTGTGTCTGTCTCTCTGTGTGTCTGTCTCTGTGTGTGTGTGTCTCTCTGTGTCTCTCGGTCTGTGTGTGTCTCTGTGTGTGTGTCTGTCTCTCTGTGTGTGTGTCTGTCTCTCTGTGTCTCTCGGTCTCTCTGTGTGTCTGTCTCTCTGTGTGTGTCTCTCTGTGTCTCTCGGTCTCTCTGTGTGTCTCTCTCTGTGTCTCGCTCTGTGTGTGTGTCTGTCTCTCTGTGTCTGTCTCTGTGTGTGTGTGCGTCTCTCTGTGTCTCTCGGTCTCTCTGTGTGTCTCTCTGTGTCTCGCTCTGTGTGTCTGTCTCTCTGTGTCTGTCTGTGTGTGTGTGTCTCTCTGTGTCTCTCGGTCTCTCTGTGTGTGTCTCTCTGTGTGTGTCTGTCTCTCTGTGTGTGTCTTTCTGCGTCTCTCGGTCTTTCTGTGTCTCTCTGTGTGTGTCTGTCTCTCTCCGTGTGTGTCTGTCTCTGTGTGTCTCTGTGTGTGTCTCTCGGTCTCTCTGTGTGTCTCTCTCTGTGTGTGTCTGTTTCTGTGTGTGTGTCTCTGTGTGTCTCTGTGTGTCTGTCTCTGTGTATGTCTCTCTGTGTGTCTCTCTCTGTGTGTGTGTCTGTCTCTCTGTGTGTGTCTCTGTGTGTGTCTCTCGGTCTTTTTGTGTCTGTGTGTGTGTGTCTGTCTGTGTGTGTGTCTCTCTGTGTCTCTCTCTGTGTGTGTCTCTCTCTCTGTGCGTCTCTCTCTCTGTGTGTGTCTGTCTCTCTCTGTCTCTCTTTCTCTCTCTGTCTCTCTCTTTCTCTCTCTGTCTCTCTCTCCGTATCTTTCTCTCTCTCTCAGTCTCTCTGTCTCTCTGTGTCTCTCTCTGTCTCTCTGTGTCTCTCTGTGTCTCTCTGTGTCTCTCTGTGTCTCTCTGTGTCTCTCTGTGTCTCTCTCTCTGTCTCACTGCCCGAGTCACTTGGCTGGCCTCTGTGTTTTTTGGCTCGAACCCTCCGTGCGGCGAGGTAGAAAACCTTGCGCCAGACGCGCCAGTGAAGATTTATCTTCGCAGAGCCGAGACAATAAAAATTCGGAGCTCAGTTCCAAACTGCGGACACTTCATCATTGGCAATGACAGCGCCCGCAGCTGGCGGCCGTGGTGGTGGCGATTGTTGTTGTGATTATGGTAGTGGTGGTGGTGATGATAGTAGTGATGGTGGAAGTTGTGATGATGGTGGTGATGGTGATGATGGTGGTGGTGGTGGTTGTTGTGATGATAGTTGTGGTGGTGGTGGTTGTTGTTGTGATGATGGTGGTGGTTGTGGTTGTTGTGATGATGGTGGTGGTTGTTGTTGTGATGATGGTGATGGTTGTGGTTGTTGTTGTGATGATGGTGATGGTGGTGTTTGTGATGATGGTGGTTGGTTGTTGTTGTGATGATAGTGGTGGTGGTTGTGGTGGTGGTTGTGATGATGGTGGCGGTGGTTGTGATAATGGTGATGGTGGTGATGGTTGTGATGATGATGATGATGGTGGTTGTGATGATGGTTGTGGTTGTTGTTGTGATAATGGTGGTGGTGGTTGTGATGGTGGTGGTGATGATGGTGGTGGTGATGGTGGTTGTGGTAATTGTGATGATGATGGTGGTGGTGGTGATTGTGATGATGATGGTTGTGATGGTGGTGGTGATTGTGATGGTGGTGGTGATTGAGATGATGTTGGTGTTGGTTGTGATGATAGTGGTGGTGGTGGTTGTGAAGATGATGGTGGTGGTTGTGATGGTGGTAGTGATGATGGTTGTGATGGTGGTGGTGATTGTGATGGTGGTGATTGTGATGATGATGGTTGTGATGGTGGTGGTGATTGTAATGGTGGTGATTGAGATGATGTTGGTTGTAATGGTGGTGGTGATTGTGATGGTGGTGATTGTAATGATGGTGGTGATTGAGATGATGGTAGTGGTGATTATGATTGTGGAACCCAGTGGGAGCCTCAGCCTGGCTCTGTGGCTCCATGACCCAAACGAAGGCTCCCCCCCCCACGAGGATAGCATTGTCAGGACTCTGTAGCAAGCCTCTCCCTCCCCCCCTCTGTCCACCCTCCCCATGCTTCCCTGTAGAATCAGTCATGGTCGTAATGTTCCAATTAAACCCTGAATCCGCTCCAAACGAACTAAAACCCATAAACAGTTTTGTTTTATGATACCAAGTAAGCTGGACTGCGTAGTGAACGTTGTTTTTTGCTGTTGTTTTATGTCCAGGAGCCACCGCTCCTGACTATCGCGAGGGCCGATATCATCTTGTGGACAAGGATACATCCATCTTGACGCACAGAGACGCATAGAGACTCATAGAGACCCAGAGAGATACAGAGACCCATAGAGACCCAGAGAGATACATAGAGACACATAGAGACCCACAGAGACCTATAGAGATACGTAGAGACACGGAGACCCATAGAGATACATAGAGACCCACAGAGACCCATATAGCTACATAGAGACCCATAGAGACCCACAGAGACCCACAGAGACCCAGAGAGACACAGAGAGATACATAGAGATACACAGAGACCCATAGAGACCCAAAGAGACCCATAGAGACACAGAGACCCAGAAAGATACACAGAGACCCATAGAGACCCACAGAGACCCAGATAGGCACAGCGACCCAGAGAGACCCAGAGAGACATAGAGACACAGAGACCCAGAGAGATACATAGAGACCCATAGAGATACATAGAGACCCAGAGAGATACAGAGAGACCCACAGAGACCCAGATAGGCACAGAGACCCAGAGAGACCCACAGAGACATAGAGACACAGAGACCCAGAGAGATACATAGAGACCCATAGAGATACAGAGAGACCCACAGAGACCCAGATAGGCACAGCGACCCAGAGAGACCCACAGAGACATAGAGACACAGAGACCCAGAGAGATACATAGAGACCCATAGAGATACATAGAGACCCATAGAGACCCAGAGAGATACGGAGAGACCCACAGAGACCCAGATAGGCACAGAGATCCAGAGAGACCCACATAGAGACCCATAGAGACCCAGAGAGATACAGATAGACCCAGAGACCCAGAGAGACATAGAGACCCAGAGATACATAGAGACACATAGAGACCCATAGAGACCCACAGAAACCCAGAGAGAAACAGACCCAGAGAGATACACAGAGACCCACATAGAGACCCACAGAGACCCATAGAGACCCACAGAGACCCAGAGAGACCCAGAGAGACACATAGAGATACATAGAGATACATAGAGATACATAGAGACCCATAGAGACCCACAGAGACCAAGAGAGACACAGAGACCCACAGAGACACAGGGAGATACATAGAGACCCATAGAGACCCACAGAGACCCAGAGACACAGAGAGACACAGAGACCCAGAGAGATACACAGAGACCCATAGAGACCCAGAGAAATACACAGAGACCCAGAGAAATACACAGAGACCCATAGAGACCCATAGAGACCCACAGAGACTCATAGAGACCCATAGAAACCCACAGAGACCCAGAGAGATACACAGAGACCCATAGAGATACATTGAGATACATAGAGACCCACAGAGTCCCAGAGAGATACAGAGACCCAGAGAGATACACAGAGACCCATAGAGACCCAGAGAGACACAGCGAGATACATAGAGACCCAGAGAGATGCACAGACCCAGAGACCCACAGAGACCCACAGAGACCCAGAGAGACACAGAGAGATACATAGAGATACACAGAGACCCATAGAGACCCATAGAGACCCATAGAGACACAGAGACCCAGAGAGATACACAGAGACCCAGAGAGATACACAGAGACCCATAGAGACCCACAGAGACCCAGATAGGCACAGAGACCCAGAGAGACCCACAGAGACATAGAGACACAGAGAGATACATAGAGACCCATAGAGACCCACAGAGAGACCCACAGAGACCCACAGAGATAGAGACCCAGAGAGATAGAGAGACCCATAAAGACCCACAGAGACCCAGAGAGACACAGAGACCCATAGAGACCCATAGAGACCCACAGAGACCCAGAGACCCATAGAGACCCAGAGAGATACACAGAGACCCATAGAGACACAAAGAGAGACCCATAGAGACACAGAGAGACCCATAGAGACACAGAGAAACAGAGTCCCATAGAGATACATAGAGACCCACATAGACCCATAGAGACCCACTGAGACACGCAGTTTTTATTGAAAATGCAATATTTGATATCTCAAAAACTGATGCCAGATTTGGAATCAGCACCCCAAAATTACCTTAAAACCGTTGGAATACCTTATGCCAGAAAAAGTGTGTTGACCAGTGTAATGTATGCACTGTCCTTGAAGTTGATTGGTCCACACCCGAGACAGCTTTTCTTAGAGCCTAGTCGCACATGGGTTGGACCAGATGACGCCAAAAGGCGCACAACTCAAAGATAATGCACCATCAGAGTATGAGAGCTCGGGGTAAGCATTTACACCATTGGAACCTCATTTGTCAGTAGCAAAATGTGATGTTTTTTTTACCCTTTTATCTGGCAACAAAACTGACACCTTTTTTTTACAAGGAGTCATGTTTGCATTGACCACAATACCTGCGGTCGGAATGCAAAAAAAACACAACTCTGATAATGTATGCACTGTCCTTGAAGTTGATTGGTCCACACCCGAGACAGCTTTTCTTAGAGCCTAGTCTCACATGGTGTTGGACCAGATGACGCCAAAAGGCGCACAACTCAAAGGGAATGCACCATCAGAGTATGAGAGCTCAGATTAAGCATTTACACCATTGGAACCTCCTTTGCCAGTAGCAAAATGTGATAATATTTTTATTACCCTTTTATCTGGTAACAAAACTGACACCTTTTTTTACAAGGAGTCATGTTTGCATTGACCACAATACCTGCGGTCGGAATGCAAAAAAAACCACAACTCTCATAATGTATGCACTGTCCTTGAAGTTGATTGGTCCACACCCGAGACAGCTTTTCTTAGAGCCTAGTCTCACATGGTGTTGGACCAGATGACGCCAAAAGGTGTACAACTCATCGGCACTGTAGCCTGCGTAAAGTGGTGGCTGGGCACGGGGGCTGCAGCAACAGCGCTGGAATACCTCCCTCTGGTGGACCTGCTGGGGTACTGCGATTAACACTGAACCCTGCGGGGGAGCCTTAGTCTGGCTCTGTGAGCCCCCCCAGTGATTAACACTGAACCCTGTGGGGGGAGCCTTAGTCTGGCTCTGTGAGCCCCCCCAGTGATTAACACTGAACCCTGTGGGGGAGCCTCAGTCTGGCTCTGTGAGCCCCCCCAGTGATTAACACTGAACCCTGTGGGGGAGCCTTAGTCTGGCTCTGTGAGCCCCCCCAGTGATTAACACTGAACCCTGTGGGGGAGCCTTAGTCTGGCTCTGTGAGCCCCCCCAGTGATTAACACTGAATCCTATGGGGGGAGCCTCAGTCTGGCTCTGTGAGCCCCCCCAGTGATTAACACTGAACCCTGTGGGGGAGCCTTAGTCTGGCTCTGTGAGCCCCCCCAGTGATTAACACTGAACCCTGTGGGGGGAGCCTCAGTCTGGCTCTGTGAGCCCCCCCAGTGATTAACACTGAACCCTATGGGGGGAGCCTCAGTCTGGCTCTGTGAGCCCCCCCAGTGATTAACACTGAACCCTATGGGAGGAGCCTCAGTCTGGCTCTGTGAGCCCCCCCAGTGATTAACACTGAACCCTGTGGGGGGAGCCTCAGTCTGGCTCTGTGAGCCCCCCCAGTGATTAACACTGAACCCTATGGGGGGAGCCTCAGTCTGGCTCTGTGAGCCCCCCCAGTGATTAACACTGAACCCTATGGGGGGAGCCTCAGTCTGGCTCTGTGAGCCCCCCCCCAGTGATTAACACTGAACCCTGTGGGGGAGGGAGCCTTAGTCTGGCTCTGTGAGCCCCCCCCAGTGATTAACACTGAACCCTGCGGGGGAGCCTTAGTCTGGCTCTGTGAGCCCCCCCCAGTGATTAACACTGAACCCTACCAGCCGTCACCACCACCACCACCGCCACCACCACCACCACCGCGTCGTCGTCACCACCACCGTCACCACCACCGTCACCACCACCGCCACCGTCACCACCACCACCGTCACCGTCACCACCACCACCACCACCGTCACCGTCACCACCACCACCGTCACCACCACCACCGTCACCACCACCACCGTCACCACCACCGTCACCGTCACCGTCACCACCGTCGTCACCACCACCGTCACCACCACCACCGTCACCACCACCACCACCGTCACCACCACCGTCACCACCACCACCACCGTCACCACCACCGTCACCACCACCACACCACCACGTCGTCACCACCACCACCGTCACCATCACCACCACCGTCACCACCACCGTCACCATCACCACCACCGTCACCGTCACCGTCACCGTCACCACCACCGTCACCACCACCGTCACCACCACCGTCACCACCACCACCACCACCGTCACCACCACCACGTCGCCACCACCACACCGTCACCACCACCACCACCGTCACCACCGTCACCGTCACCGCCGCGTCACCGCCGCCGTCACCGCCGCCGTCACCGCCGCCGTCACCGCCGCCGTCACCGCCGCCGTCACCGCCGCCGTCACCGCCGCCGTCACCGCCACCGTCACCGCCCACCGTCACCGCCACCGTCACCGCCACCCACCGTCACCACCACCACCGTCACCACCACCACCGTCACCACCACCACCGTCACCACACCACCGTCACCACCACCACC
>WFAB01003200.1:0-19682 GCA_018977245.1 Lethenteron camtschaticum | reverse complement strand
TTCAACCACGATCATCCACCATCAACCACAATCAAACACCATCAACCACCATTAACCACAATCACCTACCATCAACCACTATTAACCACGATCACCCACGACCACCCACGGCCACCCATGATCAATCACTAACAACCACGATCACCCACAATCAACCATGATCACCCATCATCACCCACAATCACCCACAATCAACCACAATCACCCACGATCGCCCACCATCACCCACAATCATCCACAATCACCCACAATCACCCACAATCACACACAATCAACCACTATCACCCACCATCACCCACGATCACCCACCATCAATCACTATCAATCACGATCACCCACAATCAATCACGATCACCCACAATCACACACAATCACCCACAATCACACACAATCAACCACTATCACCCACAATCACCCACGATCACCCACCATCACCCACCATCACCCACCATCACCCACGATCACCAACAATCAACCACAATCACCCACGATCACCCACCATCAACCACGGTCACCCACGATCACCCACTATCAACCACGATCACCCACAATCACCCACAATCAACCACCATCTACCACGATCAACCACCATCTACCACGATCAACCAAAATCACCTACGATCAACCACTATCAACCACCATCAACCACGATCACCCACCATCAACCACCATCAACCACAATCAACCACGATCAACCACGATCACCCACCATCAACCAGCTTCAACCACGATCATCCACCATCAACCACAATCAAACACCATCAACCACCATTAACCACAATCACCTACCATCAACCACTATTAACCACGATCACCCACGACCACCCACGGCCACCCATGATCAATCACTAACAACCACGATCACCCACAATCAACCACGATCACCCATCATCACCCACAATCACCCACAATCAACCACAATCACCCACGATCACCCACAATCACCCACAATCACCCACAATCACCCACAATCACACACAATCAACCACTATCACCCACCATCACCCACGATCACCCACAATCACCCACAATCAACCATAATGACCCACGATCACCCACCATCAACCACTATCAATCACGATCACCCCAAAATCAATCACGATCACCCACAATTACACACAATCACCCACAATCACACACAATCAACCACTATCACCCACAATCACCCACGATCACCCACCATCACCCACCATCACCCACCATCACCCACCATCACCCACCATCACCCACGATCACCAACAATCACCCACCATCACCCACCATCACCCACCATCACCCACAATCAACCACAATCAACCACAATCACCCACCATCAACCACTATCAACCACGATCACCCACACTCAACCACGATCACCTGCAATCAACCACAATCACCCACGATCACCCACTATCAACCACGATCACCCACAGTCAACCACGATGAACCACCATCAACCACGATCACCCACCATCAACCACCATCAACCACGATCACCCACCATCAACCACGATCACCCACCATCAACCACAATCAACCACGATCACCCACCATCAACCACGATCACCCACCATCAACCACAATCAACCACGATCACCCACCATCAACCACCATTAACCACAATCACCCATCATCAACCACTATTAACCACGGTCACCCACGATCACCCACTATCAACCACGATCACCCACAATCACCCACAATCAACCACCATCTACCACGATCAACCAAAATCACCTACGATCAACCACTATCAACCACTATCAATCACGATCAACCACGATCACCCACAATCACCCACAATCAACCACCATCAACCACGATCACCCACCATCAACCACCATCAACCACAATCAACCACGATCAACCACGATCACCCACCATCAACTAGCTTCAACCACGATCATCCACCATCAACCACAATCAAACACCATCAACCACCATTAACCACAATCACCTACCATCAACCACTATTAACCACGATCACCCACGACCACCCACGGCCACCCATGATCAATCACTAACAAACACGATCACCCACAATCAACCACGATCACCCATCATTACCCACAATCACCCACAATCAACCACAATCACCCACGATCGCCCACCATCACCCACCATCACCCACAATCACCCACAATCACCCACAATCACCCACAATCACCCACAATCACACACAATCAACCACCATCACCCACCATCACCCACGATCACCCACGATCACCCACAATCAACCACAATCACCCACGATCACCCACCATCAACCACTATCAATCACGATCACCCACAATCAATCACGATCACCCACAATCACACACAATCACCCACAATCACACACAATCAACCACTATCACCCACAATCACCCACGATCACCACCATCACCCACCATCACCCACCATCACCCACGATCACCAACAATCAACCACAATCACCCACGATCACCCACCATCAACCACGGTCACCCACGATCACCCACTATCAACCACGATCACCCACAATCACCCACAATCAACCACCATCTACCACGATCAACCACCATCTACCACGATCAACCAAAATCACCTACGATCAACCACTATCAACCACCATCAACCACGATCACCCACCATCAACCACCATCAACCACAATCAACCACGATCAACCACGATCACCCACCATCAACCAGCTTCAACCACGATCATCCACCATCAACCACAATCAAACACCATCAACCACCATTAACCACAATCACCTACCATCAACCACTATTAACCACGATCACCCACGACCACCCACGGCCACCCATGATCAATCACTAACAACCACGATCACCCACAATCAACCACGATCACCCATCATCACCCACAATCACCCACAATCAACCACAATCACCCACGATCACCCACAATCACCCACAATCACCCACAATCACCCACAATCACACACAATCAACCACTATCACCCACCATCACCCACGATCACCCACGATCACCCACAATCAACCATAATGACCCACGATCACCCACCATCAACCACTATCAATCACGATCACCCAAAATCAATCACGATCACCCACAATTACACACAATCACCCACAATCACACACAATCAACCACTATCACCCACAATCACCCACGATCACCCACCATCACCCACCATCACCCACCATCACCCACCATCACCCACCATCACCCACGATCACCAACAATCACCCACCATCACCCACCATCACCCACCATCACCCACAATCAACCACAATCAACCACAATCACCCACCATCAACCACTATCAACCACGATCACCCACACTCAACCACGATCACCTGCAATCAACCACAATCACCCACGATCACCCACTATCAACCACGATCACCCACAGTCAACCACGATGAACCACCATCAACCACGATCACCCACCATCAACCACCATCAACCACGATCACCCACCATCAACCACGATCACCCACCATCAACCACAATCAACCACGATCACCCACCATCAACCACGATCACCCACCATCAACCACAATCAACCACGATCACCCACCATCAACCACCATTAACCACAATCACCCATCATCAACCACTATTAACCACGGTCACCCACGATCACCCACTATCAACCACGATCACCCACAATCACCCACAATCAACCACCATCTACCACGATCAACCAAAATCACCTACGATCAACCACTATCAACCACTATCAATCACGATCAACCACGATCACCCACAATCACCCACAATCAACCACCATCAACCACGATCACCCACCATCAACCACCATCAACCACAATCAACCACGATCAACCACGATCACCCACCATCAACTAGCTTCAACCACGATCATCCACCATCAACCACAATCAAACACCATCAACCACCATTAACCACAATCACCTACCATCAACCACTATTAACCACGATCACCCACGACCACCCACGGCCACCCATGATCAATCACTAACAACACGATCACCCACAATCAACCACGATCACCCATCATTACCCACAATCACCCACAATCAACCACAATCACCCACGATCGCCCACCATCACCCACCATCACCCACAATCACCCACAATCACCCACAATCACCCACAATCACCCACAATCACACACAATCAACCACCATCACCCACCATCACCCACGATCACCCACGATCACCCACAATCAACCACAATCACCCACGATCACCCACCATCAACCACTATCAATCACGATCACCCACAATCAATCACGATCACCCACAATCACACACAATCACCCACAATCACACACAATCAACCACTATCACCCACAATCACCCACGATCACCCACCATCACCCACCATCACCCACCATCACCCACGATCACCAACAATCAACCACAATCACCCACGATCACCCACCATCAACCACGGTCACCCACGATCACCCACTATCAACCACGATCACCCACAATCACCCACAATCAACCACCATCTACCACGATCAACCAAAATCACCTACGATCAACCACTATCAACCACCATCAACCACGATCACCCACCATCAACCACCATCAACCACCATCAACCACAATCAACCACGATCAACCACGATCACCCACAATCAATCACAATCACCCACGATCAATCACGATCACCCACAATCAACCACGATCAACCACTAACAACCACGATCACCCACCATCAACCACGATCACCCACTATCAACCACGATCACCCACAATCACCCACAATCACCCACGATCAACCACCATCTACCACGATCAACCAAAATCACCTACGATCAATCACAATCAACCACGATCAACCACAATCACCCACGATCAACCACCATCAACCACGATCACCCACCATCAACCACCATCAACCACAATCACCCACCATCAACCACCATCAACCACGATCAACCACGATCAACCACGATCACCCACCATCAACCACCATCAACCACGATCACCCCCCATCAACCACAATCAACCACCATCAACCACCATTAACCACAATCACCCACCATCAACCACTATTAACCACGATCACCCACGACCACCCACCACCACCCATGATCAATCACTATCAACCATGATCACCCACAATCAATCACGATCACCCATCATCAACCACAATCACCCACAATCAACCACAATCACCCACGATCGCCCACCATCAAC
Source organism: Lethenteron camtschaticum (assembly GCA_018977245.1). Taxonomy (NCBI): domain Eukaryota; kingdom Metazoa; phylum Chordata; class Hyperoartia; order Petromyzontiformes; family Petromyzontidae; genus Lethenteron; species Lethenteron camtschaticum. The sequence goes on along the minus strand of WFAB01003200.1, from coordinate 14,557 downwards.
CACGATCACCCACAATCACCCACAATCACCCACGATCACCCACAATCACCCACAATCACCAACAATCACACACAATCACCCACCATCACCCACCATCACCCACCATCACCCACAATCACCCACAATCAACCACAATCAACCACAATCACCCACCATCAACCACTATCAACCACGATCACCCACACTCAACCACGATCACCTGCAATCAACCACAATCACCCACGATCACCCAATATCAACCACAATCACCCACAGTCAATCACGATCACCCACCATCAACCACGATGAACCACCATCAACCACGATCACCCACCATCAACCACCATCAACCACGATCACCCACCATCAACCACAATCAACCACGATCACCCACCATCAACCACGATCACCCACCATCAACCAGAATCAACCACGATCACCCACCATCAACCACCATTAACCACAATCACCCATCATCAACCACTATTAACCACGGTCACCCACGATCACCCACTATCAACCACGATCACCCACAATCACCCACAATCAACCACCATCTACCACGATCAACCAAAATCACCTACGATCAACCACTATCAACCACTATCAATCACGATCAACCACGATCACCCACAATCACCCACGATCAACCACCATCAACCACGATCACCCACCATCAACCACCATCAACCACAATCAACCACGATCAACCACGATCACCCACCATCAACCAGCTTCAACCACGATCATCCACCATCAACCACAATCAAACACCATCAACCACCATTAACCACAATCACCTACCATCAACCACTATTAACCACGATCACCCACGACCACCCACGGCCACCCATGATCAATCACTAACAACCACGATCACCCACAATCAACCATGATCACCCATCATCACCCACAATCACCCACAATCAACCACAATCACCCACGATCGCCCACCATCACTCACAATCATCCACAATCACCCACAATCACCCACAATCACCCACAATCACCCACAATCAACACAATCAACCACTATCACCCACCATCACCCACGATCACCCACGATCACCCACAATCAACCACAATCACCCACGATCACCCACAATCAATCACGATCACCCACAATCACACACAATCACCCACAATCACACACAATCAACCACTATCACTCACAATCACCCACAATCACCCACGATCACCCACCATCACCCACCATCACCCACGATCACCAACAATCAACCACAATCACCCACGATCACCCACCATCAACCACGGTCACCCACGATCACCCACTATCAACCACGATCACCCACAATCACCCACAATCAACCACCATCTACCACGATCAACCAAAATCACCTACGATCAACCACTATCAACCACCATCAACCACGATCACCCACCATCAACCACCATCAACCACAATCAACCACGATCAACCACGATCACCCACCATCAACCAGCTTCAACCACGATCATCCACCATCAACCACAATCAAACACCATCAACCACCATTAACCACAATCACCTACCATCAACCACTATTAACCACGATCACCCACGACCACCCACGGCCACCCATGATCAATCACTAACAACCACGATCACCCACAATCAACCACGATCACCCATCATCACCCACAATCACCCACAATCAACCACAATCACCCACGATCACCCACAATCACCCACAATCACCCACAATCACCCACAATCACCCACAATCACACACAATCAACCACTATCACCCACCATCACCCACGATCACCCACGATCACCCACAATCAACCACAATCACCCACGATCACCCACCATCAACCACTATCAATCACGATCACCCAAAATCAATCACGATCACCCACAATTACACACAATCACCCACAATCACACACAATCAACCACTATCACCCACAATCACCCACGATCACCCACCATCACCCACCATCACCCACCATCACCCACCATCACCCACCATCACCCACGATCACCAACAATCAACCACAATCACCCACGATCACCCACCATCAACCACTATCAACCACGATCACCCACAATCAACCACGATCACCCGCAATCAACCACAATCACCCACAATCACACACAATCAACCACTATCACCCACCATCACCCACCATCACCCACCATCACCCACGATCACCCACAATCAACCACAATGACCCACAATCACCCACCATCAACCACTATCAACCACGATCACCCACACTCAACCACGATCACCTGCAATCAACCACAATCACCCACGATCACTCACTATCAACCACGATCACCCACCATCAACCACGATGAACCACCATCAACCACGATCACCCACCATCAACCACCATCAACCACGATCACCCACCATCAACCACAATCAACCACGATCACCCACCATCAACCACAATCAACCACGATCACCCACCATCAACCACCATTAACCACAATCATCCACAATCACCCACAATCACCCACGATCAACCACCATCTACCACGATCAACCAAAATCACCTACGATCAACCACTATCAACCACTATCAATCACGATCAACCACGATCACCCACAATCACCCACAATCAACCACCATCAACCACCATCAACCACGATCACCCACCATCAACCACCATCAACCACCATCAACCACCATCAACCACAATCAACCACGATCAACCACGATCACCCACCATCAACCACCTTCAACCACGATCATCCACCATCAACCACAATCAAACACCATCAACCACCATTAACCACAATCACCTACCATCAACCACTATTAACCACGATCACCCACGACCACCCACGACCACCCATGATCAATCACTATCAACCACGATCACCCACAATCAACCACGATCACCTACAATCAACCACAATCACCCACGATCTCCCACCATCACCGACGATCACCCACAATCACCCACAATCAACCACGATCACCCACAATCACCCACAATCACCCACAATCACACACAATCAACCACAATCAACCACCATCAACCACGATCACCCACGATCACCCACCATCAACCACGATCACCCACAATCAACCATGATCACCCACCATCAACCACGATCAACCACTATCAACCACTATCAACCACGATCAACCACGATCACCCACGATCACCCACCATCAACCACGATCACCCACGATCACCCACTATCAACCACGATCACCCACAATCAACCACCATCAACCACCATCAACCACCATCAACCACATTCACCCACCATCAACCACTATTAACCACGATCACCCACGACCACCCACGATCAACCACCATCAACCACGATCAACCACAATCACCCACGATCAACCACTATCAACTACGATCAATCACGACCACCCACGATCAAGCACCATCAACCACCTCAACCACCATCAACCACAATCACCCATGATCAACCACTATCAATCACGATCAACCACAATCACCCACAATCAACCACGAACATCCACCATCAACCACGATCACCCACAATCAATCACGATCACCCACCATCAACCACGATCATCCACAATGAACCACGATCACCCACAATCACCCACGATCACCACCCAGAGAGAGAGCCATCAACCATAATCCACCACAATCCACAATGAACCACACACACATAGCCATCAACCACCAGCACCGAGACAACTACATCAACATCAACCACAGAGATGGTGAGCGTGGCGAGGGTCGTGTGGTGAGCGTGGCGAGGGTCGTGTGGTGAGCGTGGCGAGGGCCGTGTGGTGAGCGTGGCGAGGGCAGCTCACCGTGGTCCCAGTAGGCGAGCGTGAGGCTGCACACGCGGCTCTCCGTGTCGCAGCGCAGCACGGCTCCCCGCGGCCCCGACACCTCCACCGCCCCCGCCGAGCGCCGCACCAGCACCGCGCCGCCGGCCCGGCTCGCCGGCAGATCCAGCACGCGGCAACCCTCCAGCACCTGCACACACGGCACACGCATCGTGCCATGTACACACCATACAACCCCCCCCCCCACACACACACACCAGGGACGTGCGGTCAGGGGAGGCAGGGGAGGCAGTGCCTCACCTGACATGCTCCAATGAAAGGAGCTGTTACGAAAAGTAAAAAAAAAAGAATAATTAAGTAAAATAAATATCAAGATTTTTCCACTGATCTGTGTTATAAATGTCATTTCTGTACGATTCCAATCATTTTTATAGTCAATCGCCAAATTTGCGGAGCTCCGCTGCAAATACAGGGAGAGACGAGAGCTGAGGCAGTGACGAGCTCAGCCTCCCCTCCGATTGCGCAACCCCTTACTAACTGGATGGAGCGCGGGCAATAAGCGCGTGCCTGTTATTATCTTAGTATGTCACCAATGTAATGTTTGTAGACCCCTTCATTTCATGTCCTCGCCTTCCATACTCCAGGTAACCTATTTCACGTACCTGTATAAAGATATTTAGGCTCGCTGGTCTCGTCATGAAACTGCAATGAAAAAGCACCAGGGGAGGCAGCTATCATGGAGGGAGGTGTGTCCTCACTGAGGGGGACGTGTCTAACACGCCCCTCTCAGTGAGGACACACCCCCCTCCATGAGGCCACGCCCCCTTCAGTGTGTGAATCTGGCTCTGACACTCGGCCAGTGCCTCCCCAGCCATTGACCTCACCGCACGTCACTGCTACACACCTCATGTACAACACACACAGCCCACGCACATCACGAACACCATATATACACCATACACACCAAACAAACCATCAGACACACACCACACCACACATCTACTCACCCTCACCGGATCTCTGTGGGATCCACCGTCACCGCACTCACCCAGTGAGGTTGAGATGGGGTGGGGAGAGGTCTCACCGTGCCGTTGGCGTGGATGAGCAAGGTGACGGGGCCCATGGTCACCAGCAGGGAGGGGTCCTCCGAGGGGTCCCCGGGGAGGGGGGGTCTGGGCGCGAGCGCCACGCGGAACGTGGCGTCGGGGCGCACGTCCTGCGCAAGCAGCACGGCGCAGCCCGCGGGCAGCGCCAGCCAGCGGCCGTCGAACTGCAGCACGCGGCGCCCGCCGCTCAGCAGCATCGCCTGGGCTGTGGGGGGCACGGCGGTTTGGGGGGGGCGGGGGAAAGGGGGCACACGCGGCCGTGTTGGGGCCGCCGCGTTCGTCGCGCGGCACGCTGACCGCCGCACCACCGCTCCCCAACGTGGTACTCGGCACGACGATCAAAGATCCCCCCCCCCCGTGTAGCCTCAACAGACTGTTGGGGGCAAGTGCTGTTAGCGAGTAGCGCCTATGAAGGCCGGCGATGGTTACACACCGTACCGGGTACTCATTTGAGGCTACACCACCGCTCCCCACACACACACACACGCGGTTGCTCACGCAGCGGAGACACGCACAGTGTGGGGGGGGGCGGGGTGGGGCTTCTCTCATGTAGGGGACGGTGAGGGGGGGTGCTGTGGTGGTGTTGGCGGGACGGCCCGCGGTGGCGACGGACCGTGCGCCGGCTGCCCCAGCAGCTCGTGCTTGAGGCGGTAGAGCTCGGCGCTGGGGCTCAGCGAGCGCAGCCACCGCGCCGTGTCGCTGCTCAGCGCGGCGTCGCGCAGCGCCAGCGCGCCCATCGACACGTCCAGCGGCACCCACGCAGACAGCCGGTGCTCGCTGGGGGAGAGGGGGTGCAGGGGGGAAGATGGTTGGAGTCGTAGGGGTCAGGGGGAGGCACAGGGGTCAGGAGGGATGGAGGGGGATAAGGGAGATACAAAAGGGGTTAGGGAATACGCAGGGGATAGAGTAGACACAGGGGCTGCGGCGTGCGATGGGAGGGTATTCAGTGTTAAAGTTTTGTTTTTATGTTACCAGGTGAAGCCCACTGAGCTACGTAGCTCTTTTTCAAGGGTGGCCTGGCCATCACAAATGATAGCTTAACGAAGTGGCCCATCACGTGGGAATGCGTAGCAGCCAAATCATGTTAAGCGCGTGACGTTGATTCTAAACGTGCAGTGGAAAAACCGGGAGGACCCGGAGAAAAATTCACACGACCACGGGGAGAGAGACACCGCAAACTTCAAATACACAGCAGGCGTCAGGGTCGGGATCGAACCCCACGACCTCCCGTATACGAGGCGAGGTAGTCAACATCTCGCCACCGGAGCCAGGTGATGGGATGTTTGGCTGATAGGAGGGTGATGACCCCATGACCCCGTGGCCTCACTGTGGCTGCAGCTCATAGACGCCCTGCAGGGGGTGGCTGATGCTGCGCACCGCCTGCATGAGACGGCGCTGAGCCCAGGTCGTCAGGTGTGTCACGGCCTGCACACACGCACAGTACACACAGCACACAGTGTATACAAAACACAGTACACAGGCTGCATATAGCACACGTTACATAGTACACACAGCACACACACACTTCACAGAGCACACACAGTTCATATAGCACACACAGTACACAGCAGGTATGTGTCCGCGTGCTTGTGTAGTGACACAGCGCCGACTGCTGTCCAGCAGCGGCAACTGCGGTGGACAGTTCGCGCACACGCCGTCGAGCACATACACGGTGTGTGTGCCGAAAGGGCGGAGAAACTGGAGCAAAGGTGACGGAAGACCTCATCTGGAAGCCCCTGGAACCCGCTAGTGGGTTCGAGAAGGGAAGCGCGGCGTGGCTCTGCCCTGGCCGAGTAGAATAAAAGCAGCGGAGAGAAAGAGCTCAGGGCTGCCGGTACTGGGAGTGGACTCGTCTCGTCGTCGCTGCTGCCTTCGCCCGACAATTGCACGGCCGGACAGTTGTTGGCTGTCTCGGTCGATGCTGTCGACCGGGGTGTACGGCAACGTGGTTGAGAGAGAGGCGGCAATCCGTGTGAATGCCAACGGCCGGAGTGGTGTAACGGAATCAAAGAGAAGGTGCCTCCTGCAACGACCTCGTCTCCGACCGTGTGCGACACACACACACCGACCACTACACATGCGGTGTAGCGCAGCGGTTAACGTGCTGCGCTGCGAACCAGACGCCCCCACGTTCATTCCCGCTCACGACCATCAGCAGTGGTGAGACAAAGTTGGCCGGGCGTGGTGTTGGCCACCCACCCCTTCGTGTGCCGTGACGGTCTTAACAGCCGCCGCTCGCTAACAGCACTTGCCCCAACGGTCTGTTAGAGCTTCACGGGGGATCTTTGTCTTCGTGTGCGTGCATGCGCGTGCTTGCACGTGCGTGCACACGTGTGTCCGCGAACCTCCTGGCCCCATCCTCCGAGCGCTTGCAGCGCGTCCTGCGTCTCGTTAGCGGTCACCGCGGTGACCAGGGCTGTGGGCAGGCCCTCCATGGCCTGGCGGCGCGCGTCCTTCACGGCCAGGTGAGCCGCCTCGGCCCAGCGGTCCCACGCACTGCGCAACCTCTCTGCACACACGCAAAGACAAAGATCCCCCGTGTAGCCTGTAACAGACTGTTGGCGCAAGTGCTGTTGTGATGCCGCCACCGCCACGAAGCCGTTCAGCAGGCGCCCTAGCTACGACCTCGCCACCACCAAGCGACGGAGCCAACCCCGCGCCCCCCTCACCTCACCTCACATGAACACACCCGCACGCATTTCCCCCCCCCCCCATAGAGCTCCGAGGGGAGGTCACCTGGCTGACCGGTTTTAATCCGAGAAGCCCGTATTGGGATAACTTTCACGGTTTCCGGTGACCAGGGAATTGGACGACCTCCCCCGATGCTACTTCGCGGCGCTGCGACCGGCATTAAGATTGCAAGGTCGTGGCGAGGGGCCACTCGGCCACTGCGGTTGAAACGTACCCCCCACACCCACGCACGTATCGACGAAGCAGGCAGGGGAGGGACGGCATGATTAGCATGACCGCAGGGGCTCTTGCGCGTAGTCGCTGATGATTAGGATAATTATGCTTGAGCGCGCAGGCACCATTGTTAGGGAAGTTAAAGGATAAAGCTGAAAGTATGAATAATCAGGAGAGCGGAGGCACGCGGGGAGCCCGTGCACAAATTCCCACGGCGAGCCTTTGTGATGGACGCCGCCGCATAATGTGCATAACCAAGGCACCCTGCATAAGAAAGCGATTGAATAGCACATGCCCCACACATGGCAGGAGAGGGAGCGAAGAGTACGTGGGAAGGGGGGGCGGCCTGAGTCCTGGAATTAGGATAAAAGGGAGCGTAGCGAGGTAGAGCGTTCTCACTTCACTTCAAGAGGCCCGCGTTCAAGTCGGCTCCCAGCTCTGCCCTCCGGACGTCCGCGTGACGTGTCCAGACGAGCATCGAGGAAAAGCCACAGGACGCCGAATACTTCGAACCGTGAGTAGCAAGGTGAAAGGGTATCGTAAGCCGATAAATAGGGAATAGGCCCAGGGGTAGTAGGATAGGCCAGCCTCGTCGATACGTACTGATTTAACAACAAGTCCCAGGTAGCAGACAATAAATCATTAATAGCTGATCGTGGCCTCGTGTGATCTCGTTGAGAAGTGTGAACGCGTGTAGTGCTGCGTATACAGCGGCTCGCCTCATGGGAGCGCTGCGCAGAGCGGCGCGAGAGTGGGTGTCGTGTGTGGAGCTGCGTGTGTGCGCGTGCGTTCACTCCGTGTATGATACAGGTGCGCGATTGGTAACGTGGTTATTCGACGTGGAGACGAGTGCTGCATAGGGCGGTAGATGGGCACACGCTCGCAGCGTGCGAGAGCTGTACGTAACGGTGTATGGCGTTTGATTGATCATGCTGTGCGTACGTATGTTCGCAGCGTGGGAGCGCTGCGCGAGGCTGTAACAGTAGGGGCGTCGCGTTCGAATGCCGGCGAAACCTAGCGGGTAATCGGGCGGTGCGGCAACGCAACTGGAACAGGGGATGCGTGAGGGAGAGACCCCGGGGGCCAACGGCCCCCACACTGTTAGCGAGCAGCACCTATGAAGGCCGGCACGGAACACGAGGGCGTGGGTGGCCAACACCACGTCCGACCGCCTTTGTCTCCCCAGTGGCGATGTGTTACACACCGCACCGGGTACTTATTTGAGGCTGAGTCGACCTAGGGGAGGCCCAGGACCAGTTCAGATAATCGTCATTAGTGTTGGTCGTGAGCGGGAATCAAACTCGGGTCGCCGGGCTCATAGCACAGCCAACAACAAACACACACTGACATACACTTTAAGTTTCACGAAGTTGTTTTTGTTTCAGTGTGATTAAACTGGAGTATCATTATAATCTACGGCACCATTGTTGTCGGCCATTACGGGGGGCCAGGCGGAGTTCGTGGAGGTTGTCGGGGTGGCAGTTATTGCGGTGGTCGCGGTTGCCGTGGTTACTGCGGTTGCTGTGGTGGTGGTAGTGGCTCAATGTGACGTTGGTGATGTTTGCAGCGGTGGTTGAAGTGTTTGTTGTGCTAGCGGTGGTTGTCGTCGTGATGACGGTGGTTGTGGTGGTGGCAGTGATTGCAGTGGCGATTGTGGTGCTTGTGTAGAGGTGTAATTGTGCATGGCCACGGATGTTGAGGTGTAATTGTGCATGGCCACGGATGGCTAACAAACACAAGGGGCGGGGTTACGGCCGTACACAGGGGAGGTGCTCGCACCGACGTCCGCACCTGCATCCCCCACGGGCCCCTCCCGGGGGCCGAGCCCTATAAAAGGTGGTGAGCCGGAGGGCTCGAGGTCGGAGCTCAGCTTTAACCAGAGAAGAAGGAAGACCTGCTAGAATAGGCCCCAGAGCTCCCCTGGCTCGCTGTCCTTATAAGGGCCGACCAGGGCAAGCCGGTGGCGTGGCCCCGAGAGCCCAGACTGACGAGCCGGTCTGGAGACTCAGGGTGCCGGGATCCCAGCTTGACCAGGGCTGGGATAGATAGCCTCCCCTTGCTCCGTAGTGGAGGACTTGGGCATAGGTTAGCGGGGTTAGCTGTTGTGTATCCCTGTAGCCAAGTGACCCGTAATTACTGTGTGTGCACAAGTTGGTGTAATAAACAAGTGTGCCTCCGACCCTGTCGTCAAGCCTCCTATATACTTACTACATCTGGCGTCAGAAGTAAAACGTTCAACGATGGACACACGAGGGACGACACGTACCAGGGAGTCGGAGATAGAAGACGCCACGGCCGAATCACCACCAGAGATGGCCGAGGTCGGATCGGAGCAGCCAGGGCCGAGTACGCCCGCGCTGCTGCGACAGGAAGAGGGAGATGCGTCGGCCGAAGGACTCCGGCTGGCTCACTCCCGCCTGGCGGAGCTGCTCTACGCCGCGGCCGCCGCGTTGGAGGAGATCACGCGGCTGGGGGTTGGAGGGGCTGCGCGGGACGACGACAGCAGCCGACGCTGGGGAACGTTTCCCGCCACCCCGACGCGGCTCGCGGTTAAATTTCCCGCCACCACTACAGTGCGAGCAGAGGGCGGGGCCGGCCCGCGTCAGGTGGCTGCTGAGCGCCAAGCACAAGCCGTGACATCATCAACACCGGCCAGCGCGTCAACATCAGAGCGACCGGCGATGCCATGCTCGCAGCCCGCCCACACTGTATCATCTGCTGGGAGCGACGGAGAGCGATCTGCAGCCACGGACGTCGCCTTACAGCAGCGTCTGCCGCCTCTCAAAGAATTCGTGGGCGCGGACGGAGACTGGGGCGGCTTCAAGAGGCGGTTCATCGCTCATCAAGAGATGGCGAACTGGTCGGACGCCGAGGCTCTACGCGCGCTGCCGGCGATGCTGGACAACGACGCCCTGGCTACCCTCACCTTGGCGCCTAAGGAAAAGCGCGCCACGCTGCACCTGGCGCTGCAGCTGCTGTCAGCCGTCTATGGGCCGCCTTCGGACTGCAGGCAGCTGTTCCACGATCGGCATCGGGGCGCCAACGAATCGCCCCTGGCCTTCCGGACGGCTCTCCTGGCCCTGGCGAAGGCTGCTTTTCCACTGATGGACGAGGAGGGAGTGGATGCCATGGTGGCTGAGAAGCTGCTGCTACTCGCTGATGAGCTGGACGTCAACGTCTTGGCTCAAGACGACGCAGAGATGTCGTCCCTGCTGGTCGCGCGCCACATCCACGGGGGCTTGCGGTCCCTACGTCGAAAGGCGGCCAAGGGGGCGGCCGGCCATGCCATGGCGGCCACCGCCCTCCCATCGGAGGAGGTCTGCGGGTGGAGTGGCGAGGGGAATGGAGATCGGCGGCACCACAGGCTCGGAATGGACCGAGCCGCCAGGAGCAGCCCAGGCCATCTGGGGCGCTCACACGCTGCTACAACTGTGGCCTGCAAGGCCACGTTGCGTCAGGATGCCGGGCTCCCCGTCAGCGCGGGGCGACACCTCGTCAGGACGCCACGCCGTCTCCTCCCAAGCTCCAGCAGAGAAATACGGCGAGTCGTGGCACCTCACACGTTTGGCCCATGCACACATCCGACACACACTCACGCGCTCAACTAAACAGGGCTCGAAAATCGCCGTCCGTCGCGCGCGATTGTTCTGAAATGCGGCGAGCGCTCCAACCGGGTCAGTGGTCGGAGCTCGCCCATCGTGTCGTTGCTGCGTCGGCGGGATCATCGGTTGTGGTCGGTCATATTGATGGGGTAGAGGTGCGGATTTTAATTGACACAGGGGCATCGGCGACCATTATATCTGATTTGATTTATAACATCCTTCCCGTTCAAAGTCGTCCCTTGCTCCCTGTTGACGTGCCATGCTATGCTGCTAACGGGGGCTCGCTGGGCATTATTGGGCAAATCCGCGCCAGAATTTGCATTGGAGACATTAAATTATCCGGACCTGTTTTGGTTTCCTCCTCACTCGCCGTTCCCTGCCTGTTGGGGACGGATTTCTTGGCCCAAATGCCCATCCGTATCCTGATTGACCAGGGGTGCATCGAGCTCCCATCGGGCCGACGTGTTACATTTTTGTCTTCCCCCACCACGGAGCGTCGGGCGTTTGCCACCGTGCAGGCGCTCGTGACAAAAACTGCGTACCTCCGGGGCTCAGATGCTCGTCCCTCTTAGGTTGCGTCGGCCGTTTGCTGAAGGGGTTGCGGATCGGGGGGTCTTGTTGGGACCATCTCGAGCCGGGTCAATGGACCCGATTTGCTAGCGGCTCAGACCATGGTGAGAGGGATGGGGACCCCTTCATTGCAGTCCTTAATGTAGGATCGCGAACGGCCGTGGTTCCTCAAGGGACCGTGCTTGCACACGCAACGCCGGTACCCTATGAGGAACCACTCGTGGGTCAGGTTACCACCGATCCTCCGTCGCGACCGCATTCGGACTGTGATGACGGATGGCTGGATGCGCTTTGCACGGGATCAGTGGACCTGTCCGACTCGCAGCGCGCGCAGCTGCGAGTTCTCCTGAATGAATTTGCTGACGTTTTTAGTCAACACAAATTTGATATTGGTTGTACTAAATTGCTGCGACACCATATTGACACGGGTGACAGCGCGCCAATCCGCCAAAATCCCTTTCGGTTGAGTCCCGCCGAAAAGGATCATGTCAAATCGGCTGTTGATGACATGCTAGCCGCCGATATCATTTCCCCTTCCAACAGCCCGTGGGGCGCGCCGATCGTTTTGGTGAAAAAACACGACGGCTCACTGCGGTTTTGTGTCGACTTTCGGCGCTTGAACAAAATTTCTGTGGCAGATGCGTACCCGCTTCCTCGAATGGATGAGTCGCTCGATGCCTTGGCGGGGGCGCGATTCTTTCCACCCTCGATTTACTATCTGGATTCTGGCAGCTTCCTCTGGATGACGAATCAAAACCTAAGACTGCTTTTCGTACACTGCAAGGTCTCTTCCAATTTAACCGGTTGCCGATGGGTTTACATTCTGTGCCGGCAACTTTTCAGTGGTTAATGGAACTGGTCTTGGCAGGCTTGCAATGGATTTGTGTTTAATTTACTTGGACGATGTCATCGTCTTTAGCAAATCCTTCGAGGAACACCTCCAGAGGTTGCGTGCTGTTTTTCTCAAAATGCGGGCTGCCAATTTAAAATTTAAACCGCAGAAATGCCATTTGCTCCGCGAATCGGTGCGGTATTTGGGTCACATTGTTGGGCGCTCGGGGATATCCACTGATCCCGCCAAAACGGAATGCGTCAGCTCCTGGCCGACTCCCACCTCGGTGGGAGAGGTCAGGAGTTTCATTGGGTTCGCGTCGTATTATCGACGGTTTGTGGCTGACTTCGCTACGATCGCGAAACCATTGCATGCCTTGACGTCCAAGGGAGTCAGGTTTCATTGGGGGCCGGAGGAGGAAGCTGCTTTTCGCGCCCTCCGGAATGCCCTGGTGGGGGCTCCGCCGTTGAATTACCCCGATTTCTCACAACCCTTCATGCTCGATACAGATGCAAGTAACACGGGCATCGGGGGCGTGCTGTCCCAGCTCATTGGGGGCGTAGAGCATGTGGTGGCTTACGGTAGTCGGGTACTGTCTCCAGCCGAACAACGGTACTGCGTTACCCGTCGGGAATTATTGGCAATTGTTTATTTCATTCAGCAGTACCGACCGTATCTGTACGGTCGGCGTTTCACCGTCCGTACAGATCATGCGGCCCTACAGTACGCCCTGCGGGTTCAACAACCATCGGGCCAGTTGTCTTGATGGTTGGAGATTCTCCAAGACTATGACTTTGTCACCACATATCGTAAGGGCGTCCGCCACACGAACGCTGACGCCCTGTCGCGGTTGCCACCCACTTCGGAGTGCGCTTGCCTCTTGGGTTCGGGGCGTTGTAGGCCCCCGAACGTCACCACCGATTCGGTCCTCGTGGCCGCCGCCGATGCGCCTTTGGCTTCGGGTCCTATCGAACAAGAAGGGAGGGATTCGTTGCTGGGGTTGTCGGTCGCGGAATGGGGACGCCTCCAAATGGAGGACGCCTCCCTCCTTGCTCTGCGCCGTCGCGCCGGGGGGTTGGTCAGGGGGTGGCGAACATTGACTCGTGGGGGTTGTTCCAGGGTCTTTTAATGCACTGGGACGGAAAAACCCGCCGCCAGCGGCTCGTGGTGCCTGCAGCATTAAGGGGTAAGGTGGTATGGGCTGTTCATGAGCGGCTTCTGCACTTGGGAGTTCACAAGACCTTTGCCACGCTCCAGCTCGATTTCTTCTGGCCGGGCATGGCAAAGGACGTGGGGGATCTCCTGGGTCGTGCACGCAATGTGCGCAGCGGAAGCCACCTGCTAGGGGGTCCAACCCTCCGCTGCAGTCCATAAAGGTTTCCCGGGTTAACGAGCTCGTTGCTCTAGACATACTCGGCCCATTTCCCGCTACACCCAGGGGGAATAGGTATTTATTGACAGGGGTCGAGTACTTCACGAGATGGCCTATGGCCTGGCCCCTGGCCAACCAGTCGGCAGCAGCCATCGCGGAGGCCTTTGTCCAGGGCTATGTCCTCGACAAGGGTGCTCCGGAACGGCTGCTTACTGACCAGGGTAAGAATTTTTCGGGAAAACTCCTCCGCGAGGTGTGCGACCTCTTGGGTACGGAGAAAATTCGGACCTCCCCGTATCACCCACAAACTGACGGGATGGTGGAACGGCTGCATCGGACCATCACGTCTATGCTGTCCCAGCAGGTGTCGGTATCCCAGACAGATTGGGACCTTCGCATAGCCGGTGTGTTGCAGGCCTACAGGATGGCTCCCCATGCGGCCACCGGA
>WFAB01003199.1:0-19684 GCA_018977245.1 Lethenteron camtschaticum | reverse complement strand
ATCACGTCTCCATGGACGGCATAACACCGACAAATAACATTTTCGACATAAAAAAACTGCTGGCCCCATAGCGGATATGTGTGTGTACATACAGACGGAGGATGCAGGGGCCAACCTGTGTGCGACCGGAACGATGCCATTGCTGACCAATGTCACTGTGGATGGCGCACACGCTGACGCACACCGGAGCTGTGTCTTTGCAATGCAAGGGCATGGTGGATGGTGGAGCGCATATGGATGGTGCGTTACGAATAAAATAAAACAAAACAAACCGCTGGATCTGTAAGTGTGCCAGTGTGTGCTTATCGTGGATAGTGGTGCGTGCGGAAGTGAGGGTCATCTTTGGGTAAAACAAACACTCTGAATGAGCAAGAACATAGCTGGCGGTCGCGTAGGGACTTGGTAGCGAGCAGGGTAGAGGCACTGCGTGTATTATATCTGTCGTCACTCGCTGCTTGAGAACAACCATATCTGCCGCGAATTTGAAGGATCTGATAGAAACGAGCTACAAGACATCGTAGAACGTGCTGACAGACTCAACACGAACCAGAGAGAAATCTACGACGAAATTGTTGGCTCAGTCGAAGACAGTCAACCCGATCAAAAGCTGTTCTTCATCGATGGTCCGGGCGGCACGGGGAAGTCCACGCTGCTCAAACATGTGCTGCCGAAGATACGTCTTCAAGGCAAGATTGCGATTGCTGTTGCTTCCAGGCGGCCGTACCGCGCATTCCACGTTCAAGATCCCGTTGAAACCGACGAACATCTCCACATGCTTTATTCGCAAACAGTCCAAGCTCAAAGCATTTATCAAGGAGGCAAGTCTTATCGTTTGGGATGAAGCCCCAATGACGAACCGGTTTGCGTTTGAAGCGGTGGATCGCACGCTTCGCGATATTTTGGACAATCTGCATGAACCGTTTGGAGGCAGTCGCCCTCCAACAACAACGGAGGGCGGAGGAGCGACGCTCACAACAACGAGTGGAGCGCCGGGTGGCTAAAGCACAGCAAGTTGGTACAGTAGGGGGCACAGGTGGTGCATCAGCCAGTCATCTCGGTCATCTCGGTCAGTCGACCCGTGGCACCTGGGTCTGCCCCGTGACCTCCTGCCAGCGGGCGTTCGACACTTCACGTGGCCTCAAGGTGCACTTGGCCTGGCACAAGCATCGTGGTGACGTCACCGCCACTTAGTGGCGAATGGCGGTTGTTGTTGTTGTTGTGTGTATGTATGTGCGTTTCTTTGTATGTGTTTATGTGTATGTCTGCGTGTCTGTATGCATGTGTCTATGTACGTGTGTGTATCTGTTTGTGTGTATGTGTGTGTATGTATGTGTGTGTATGTGTTTCTGTGTATGTATGTGTGTGTATGTATGTGTGTTGTGTGTGTGTCTGCATGTATGTGTTTGTGTATTGTGTATGTGTTTGTGTGTATGTATGTGTGTGTTTGTGTGTATGTGTATGTCTGTGTGTATGCATGTGTGTATGTGTGTGTATGTGTTTGTGTGTATGTGTGTGTATGTATGTGTTTGTGTGTTTACGCTCGCATTACACAAATGTGTTGCAGGTCTAAGGCGTTCCTCGCGCAGCTTTGCCGCTTTATTATTGCAGTCGTTTACTGCCGTACGCACCCTCAAAGTCGTGTGTGTCTGCAGCAAGCGCGTGTATGTGTACCTATAGACGCGCGCGCGTGTGTTGTGTAGGGGGAACCGTAGTGTAGTGCTTAGCGTGCTGTCTGTGTCTGTGTGTGTGTCTGTGTGTGTGTCTGTGTGTGTGTCTGTGTGTGGTGTGTGGGGAGCGGTAGTGTAGTGCTTAGCGTGCTGTCTGTGTGTCTGTGTGTGTCTGTCTGTGTCTGTCTGTGTGTCTGCGTGTGTCTGTGTGTGTGTCTGTGTGTGTGTCTGTGCGTGTGTGGTGTGTGAGGAGCGGTGGGTGTAGTGCTTAACGCTACGCTGCGCTACCAACCCGGCGAACCGAGTTCGATTCCCGCTCACGGCCACCACCGGTGACGATTATTTGAACCTCCCCTAGGTCGACTCAGCCTCAAACGAGTAACTGGTGTGGCGTATTAACATCGCCACTGGGGAGACAAAGGCGGCCGGGCGTGAGTGGTGAGGGAGGGAAAGTGGGGAGGGAGAGTGGTGAGGGAGGGAGAGTGGTGAGGGAGGGACTCAGCCTCAAAACGAGTAACTGGTGTGGCGTATTAACATCGCCACTGGGGAGACAAAGGCGGCCGGGCGTGGTGGATACAAGACCCGGGCGAAGCCGGGTAGTACAGCTAGTAACGCTATAAAATAACATCATAAACTAGTGTTACAGATTAGAACACCGTACATTGAAGTGTGATATTCGAATTCTTAGCTTCACACCGTGGTCCTCTAAGAATCACACTATGCTCGTGAGTATGTAACATGTCTGTATGTAATATGCATGTAATATGTCTGTATGTAACATGTATGCATGTAAAATGTATGTATGTAATATGGACGTGCGAGCCAATGGTGGGATATGTGAAGCGGAAGGTGCAGGATCAGGATGGGATTAAAATTATTTGAATAACACTTTGGTGGTATTAGGATCAAGCTGTCCACTGCTGGATGAATTTTCCATCTCAATGGCATCAAATAGCAATATTCAGTATGAATTAACATGTAAATTAATCGCACAAACCCAATATTAGCCCGTGAAATAATGAATCGTTACAATTGTAATGACTCCATACTCACACTGCAGAGGGTTCTTTTATTTAGCCTTTAACGCGGTTTTAGACCCCAGGCGTCACGATGTCGCAACGACGACGACGAGACAGCAACCAGCCAACACAGCCCCAAACCTCGTTTCTCCCCCTCTCTCATTCTCGGCGTGAACCTCCGCCCACACTTGGTCTCGCCTTCCCTTCTCGAACTCTCTCTATCTTGTTGTCACCACTTGTCCTTAGTTGACGCACTGTCTTTACATCACCCACCTCTATGACCTCTACCTGACCCCGCCATGGGCGGAGCAACTTGGGGATTTTCCCGGTGGCACCTGTAAGCAATACAACCATGCCCTGTCCCCACCGCCCATGGAAGCACGTGTTCCCGCCGCCCCGAGTTTTTTTCATTAGCGGAATGCGCTCTGGTGGGGAAAGGTCCTCGTTATGAATCGTTTCGCAACGTTCAGGTCCAGAATAGCGAAGTATACCGGGAATCACATGCAGTTAAAAATATGTAAATTGATAACACTATAAACAATAACACTAAACATTAAACGACAAAAAAGATATCAACTGGTTATAGAATTTATAGCACCATAAACGGAGGTACGGTATTTTAATTTCATTAGAAGTATTATAATGGAACTCTACACATGTTTGTTAATTGTCCGTTCAATCGAACCGAGGGTCGGATATGTGAACTGTGGGGNTCGAGGGTAAGAATGGCATTCAAATTTTAGAATGACAATTTGGTCGTTTTAGCAAATTACTGTACTTGAATGTATGTTATGTGCAAATGCAAATTGTTAGTCGTAAATGCGAGGGAGGGGTTAAGAGGTGCACGTTTAATTCAGTGTTAACATTTATTTTAGCATCATATTTAAGGACACTGTTGTTGATAAGAATTCGTCTGGACATGTTATGTGCCTTGTTCTACTCGATCAACCAAAATTAGTACAATGTCGATCATACAGGAGTGTGATTTCATTCATGAGTAGTATTCACAGAGCCCCGATGACACTAACCTACCTAATGTTATGGTTAAAAAAGTCATCTTGAGTGACTTAATTCTCAGCTCAGACATGATCATCGCAATCATTTCCAAAGACGTGTGGGGTCCTGCGAGAGCAGGTCCCGACAACAAACAGCTGGGCAGCAGAATTGGAAGTAGCTGCGTTGCCCTCGAAATGTGATGTTGCTGCTGTTGTTGCTGCTGTAGTTGCTTCTGTTGCTGTAATAAACGCAGGGAGGTGGTGTTCCGTGATGGGATGACGCCTTTGATTAAAGCCTCTGTTCAAACTCACCGATTGACGTCCTTGATTGTCGCATTTGATCAACTCTGATATTGTAGAATCTCACATGTTAAGCTCTATCATAGTGAAACATAATATTATAACCTATGAACTACAACCTATCCATTGTAACGCTGTAAAAGAATATTACCTGTTGGGTTTCACTCCCTCGTCGAGAAGGCCGCTCTCTTCCTTTTCTAAAGTTACATGCTAATTTCTCTGCATTCACTTTAAATCGAGGACAAGTTTTTCCATTTATTCAAATAAGCGCACAATTACACACTGAGATGCACTTACATATTCATGCATGAAGCACAATGTTAATAGACATGCGGATTGTACCTTCCAAAATTAACAATCGAATGCAAATATCCTGAAAGACAAAGGATTGGATCCCAGGGGGGGAGTTATAAGGCGGCTCAGAAGCAGAGCTCAATGCCATTTCGAGAGGGAACTTGATGAGGTTGGACGCTCGACTCGTCGCTCTGCTGATCGCCCTTCAACCGCGAGACAACGCAGCCTGGCGAGCACAATTGCTGTGTCGACAGTTAGGCGACTTTGCGTCGGGAGAGTTCGTGGCGACAGCTTCAGACGGATTCCAGACATCGATATACCGTGAATCTCCAAGTAAGTGTCTATTTTCGCGGATAAACTCTTAAACGTGTTCGTCGTCAAATTAGCGGTATTTTTTTGCGTCTCGGTTAGACGCGAGTGTCGTTCTTGTTTTAGCAGTTAACAAAACCCAAAACTCAACGCTAAACATCATTGCGGCCGATAGCGTACATTTGACTCGATAACACCGCTGCTGTTACTACGCTCACATGGAGCAGAGACGCTCTCCACAGCCCCACGCACACGGAGGCAAGAAGCCATTCAATTGCTCTGTGTGTGGGAAGTCCTTTTCACGGCAATCAAGTCTTCAGAGACACCAGAGAACACACACGGGCGAGAAGCCGTTCCTGTGCCCTGTGTGTAGGAAGACATTTGCAAAGTCATCACATCTTCAAAGTCACCAGAGAACACACACGGGTGAGAAGCCATTCTTGTGCTCTGTGTGTGGGAAGGCATTTGCACGGTCATCAACCATGAACATGCATCAGAAGGTCCACAAGGGCGAAAAGCTGAAATTCAAGTGCTGCAATTGTTCCTGAAGAAGTTTCCACATTCATCCCATCAGTTGGATCAGAGGTGGCTGGAGTAATGGAGTGGCTCGGGGATCAAACCGAGAGCTCGGGATGACTGAAAAAATTTACGCAGGTGGTTATACTTTTTAAGCCGTATCGAGTACTTTTGTGCATAATTTNGACCATTTTTTTATTGTTTTTGTGAGAGTTTCGTGACGTGCACAGTGGTGGTTTGTAATGTTGTAATAAAAGGACTCGAACACTTCTTTCTGTCTTCGTGTCTTTATTCAGGTTCACGTCTTTACCCACACGGCACTCTGTTATAACTCCTGTGTTTGTAGCCCCCGGCTATTCCCTGCTATTATAGCTTCCTCTCCCCTCTGACTCTCTGCTTCATCTATTGTAACCTCCTCCCTGCAGACTCGCTGCTACCCCTATGCAGACTCCGGCTGCTACCCCTATGTGCAGACCCTCTGGCTGTCACCGTATGCAGACCCGCTGCCCACCCTCTCTGTGCAGCCCCGCTGCTGACTGCAGCCTCCTCGCTGCTTCGGGTCGGTCACCGCTGGCCAACGGTGCCGATCCTCTCTCTCCCCGTGTTCGTGGCGATCTCGCCACACCCCGCTTCGCCCTACGTGGCCTTCCTCTGTTCCTGGCTCCCCGTCACTCATCTTGCTCTTCCGGTTCCCCTCCTTCTATACTCAACCCCTCTGCCCCCCACGTGACCTAACTCCTCCCCCCTGACGGCACCTCAGAAGGGCCGTTTACAACCGCATTACAATGTTATGGAATTACTTGCCGAAGTGGTGTGATGAGCACTGGTTGTGAGAGGGTTCAATTGTAGTCGTTAGGTGTTCCTGTTGAGCTAAAGTTGGAAAGCCTCTGTAGGTACATCTTTCTCAACATTTAAAACTTTTAGTTTTCAAGTATATTGCTTTTTTTGATTGGTATTAATCGACTTTAGATAGCCGATTTCAGGATGTACATTGATGACGCGTTCGTTGTATATATGGCTTGACTTCAACATAGACGCACAGTGAACAAATGTGGTGAACTAATAAGGAAATCATGGGGAATGATACTTTAACGCTTTGGTATTCCTGGAACGGAAATTATTTGCATTGTACTGGAAATGTGAACATAGGACATAATACATATTCCCTTCGAGTTTTGACGTAAAAATGATTGCAGATGAATTTAAACGTATTTTTAACAAATGTTTGTCTGGCCTTTATTTATAATGTTCCTAGAAAAAACATGTTAAGAGAATTTCAGGTGGAGGATCTCCGTCACACATGTGTGCCCTTAACCGGCAACATATAAACTGTAATACTTATAAATAATCGCGATCTAAACCCAAAAACGTTGATTATGAATAACATTGGTCGCGAAAGCCTACGTGTTAAAATTTTTATCACATCCTGATCCTGCACCTTCCGTTTCGCAGGTCCCAACCTTGGTTCGCACGTCCATATTACAAACAGACATACATATTACATACAGACATGTTACATATAGACATGTAACGTACTAACGAGCATAATTTGATTCTAAGAGGACCACGGAGTAATTCTAATAATTCGAATGCGATTCCAATATCACACTTCATTGTATGGTGTTCCAATCTATAACACTAGCTTATAATGTTAATTTTTAACGTTATGCAGAGCTCATAGGTTTTATTGTTAGAGTTTACAACATTAGATTTTACTATAAAAGTAGTTTGCGGTGTTATTGTTATAGCGTTACAATGTACAGCTATAACAGTTATATTGTTAGAGTTTATAATGTTAGAGCTTACAGTGTGAGTTTATAACGTGAGAGTTTTTGGCCGTGCCCTGTCCTCGTGGGACCCCACACGGATTTGAAATAATTGCAATGACCATGAATGAGCTGAGATTTGAGCGACTAATGTTTACTTTGTTTCAACATAACTGAGTGCAGGCTAGTGCCATCTGGGCTTAGCGAATACTACTCATAAATGAACTCATACTCCTTTATGAAAGACATTGTAATCTTGCCTTTTCTTGACGAATTGTTATCTTCAATATATACGGCTAAAATACACAGCAGAGGGAAGGCTGCCTTGTTGGGAGATGTAGTTTGGGATTGGAGTTAAACATTCGCTGCTTGGCCCCGTCGACGATCCGTGTTATCGTTGATAGTGTTACAGTTCAAATGTCATACTTGATGATTAGGGACAGTAACGTTGCGAATAGATTTATAATGGGGACCTTTCCCCTCCAGGGACACATGTTAGTGGAGAGACAGCCAAGATGCTGCCGGTTAAGGCAGATTTGTGTGACGAAGATCCTCCACCTGAAACTCGCTTAAAACACGTTTTTGCTATGAACATTGTAAAATAAATAAACTGACAAACATTTGTTAAAATACGTTTTTATTAATCTGCAATCATTTTTACGTTTAAACTCCAACCGAATATGTATTATGTCCTATGTTCAAACAGTTACAGTACAATGCAAACCATATCCGTTCCAGGAATACCAAAGCGTTAAAGTTCCTTATTAGTTCACCACATTTGTTCACTGTGCGTCTATGTTGAAGTCAAGGCCATATATCCAACGAACGCGTCATCAATGTACATCCTAAAGTCGATTATTACCAACCAATAAAAGCTTTATATTTAAAAAAAATCGTTTAAAATGTTGAGTAAAGATCTAACTCCAGATGCATTCCAACTTTAGCTCAACAGGAAGACTTAAACACTACAATATTGTCCGGAATTGAACCATCTCACAACCACTGCTCATCACACCACTTCACAAAGTAATCCGACAACATAAAAAAATCACCACCTGCACGTCAAGAAACTCTCAAACGAACTGTAAAACTAAAGGGTCAGAATGATACACAAAAGTACTCAAGACAGCTTAATAGGTAAAACCGCATGCAACATTATATTTCAGTCACCGCTAGCTCTCGGGTTGATCCTCGAGCCACTCCATTACATCCAGCCATCTCTCGGGATCCAACTGCATGGGATCGAAGGTGGAATTATCTTCAGGAATCATTGCAGCATTGATTTCAGTTTCCTATCATTGTGGACCTTCTGATGCGTGTTAAGATTTGACGACTGTGAAAATGCCTTCCCACACACAGAGCACAGGAATGGGTTCTCGCCCGTGTGTGTTCTCTGGTGACGCTGAAGATGTGATGACTTTGCAAATGTCTTCCCACACACAGGGCACAGGAATGGCTTCTCTCCCGTGTGTGTTCTCTGATGGTCTTGAAGAGTTGACGAGTGTGCAAATGCCTTCCCACACACAGGGCACAGGAATGGCTTCTCACCCGTGTGTGTTCTCTGATGGTTTGAAGAGTTGATGCCGTGCAAATGCCTCCCACACACAGAGCACAGGAATGGCTTCTCACCCGTGTGCGTTCTCTGGTGTCTCTTAAGATCTGATGGCCATGAAAAGGACTTCCCACACACAGAGCAATTCAATGGCTTCTTGCCTCCGTGTGCGTGGGGCTGTGGAGAGCGTCTCTGCTCCATGTGAGCGTAGTAACAGCAGCGCTGTTATCGAGTCAAAAGTACGCTATCAGCCGCAAGGATGTTTAGCGTTGAGTTTTAGATTTTGTTAACTGCTAAAACAAGAACGACACTCGCGTCTTACCGAGACGCAAAAAAATCCCGCTAATTTGACGAAGAACACGTTCCGCGAAAATAGACACTTACTTGGAGATTCACGGTATATCGATGTCTGGAACCCGTCTGAAGATGTCGCCACGAACTTTCCCGACGCAAAGTCGCCTAACTGTCGACACAGCAATTGTGCTCGCCAGGCTGCGTTGTCTCGCGGTTGAAGGGCGATCAGCAGAGCGACGAGTCGAGCGTCCAACCTCATCAAATTCCCTCTCGAAATGGCATTGAGCTCTGCTTCTGAGCCGCCTTATAACTCCCCCCTAGCATTCGATTGTTAATTTTGGAAGGCACAGTCCGCATGTCTATTAACATACCGAAGGGTAATGTGCCCATTGTGCTTCATGCATGAATATGTAAGTGCATCTCAGTGTGTAATTGTGCGCTTATTTTGAATAAATGGAAAAACTTTGTCCTCGATTTAAAGTGAATGCAGAGAAATTAGCATGTAACTTTAGAAAAGGAAGAGAGCGGCCTTCTCGACGAGGGAGTGAAACCCAATGGCTAATATTCTTTTACAGCGTTACAATGGATAGGTTGTAGTTCATAGGTTAAAATATCATGTTTCACTATGATAGAGCTTAACATGTGAGAGTATACAATATCAGAGTTGATCAAATGCGACGGTCAAGGGCGTCAATCGGGTGAGTTTGATCAGAGGCTTTAATCAAAGGCGTCATCCCATCACGGAACACCACCTCCCTGCGTATATCACAGCAACAGAAGCAACTACAGCAGCAACAACAGTAGCGACAACAGCAGCAACATCACATTTCGAGGGCGACGCAGCTACTTCAGATTCTGCTGCCCAGCTGTTTGTAGTCGGGACTTGCTCTCGCAGGACCCCACACGTCTTTGGAAATGATTGCGATGATCATGTCTGAGCTGATAATTAAGCCACTCAAGATTACTTTGTTTAACCATAACATTAGGTAGGTTAGTGTCATCGGGCTCTGTGAATACTACTCATAAATGAAATCACACTCCTGTATGACCGACATTGTACTAATTTTGGTTGATCGAGTAGAACAAGGCACGTGCCATGTCCAGACGAATTCTTATCAACAATATTGTCCTTAAATATGATGCTAAAATAAATGTTAACACTGGATTTAACGTGCACCTCTTAACCCCTCCCTCGCATTTACGACTAACGATTTGCATTTGCACATAACATACATTCAAGCACAGTAAATGCTAATACGACCATATTGTTATTCTAAAATTTGAATGCGATTCATGTCCTGTACCCCCACAGTTCACATATCCGACCCCCGGATCGATTGAACAGATAATTTACATACATATCTATAGAGTGCGATTTTAATACTTCTAATGAGATTTATTTTATTACGTCTCTTCTACGTGACTTTACGGAAAGAACCAAGAAGACTATGAACTAGTGTTTAAATTTAGAACCATATAAACGGAGGTAAGGTATTATAATCTCATTAGAAGCATTAGAATCACAGTGTGGTCGTATTAGAATCACACTCTGCTCATATGTATATATAGTCTCCGTGCAAGGATCGGATAAAATGATAAAAATTACAACACGGTCGTATTACACTGCAAGATGAAGGTCTCATCTCAATCGAAATGCTATATACAGTATTTATATATACACATACAAAAATCATAACAACCACACATGGTAACATATATACACCACATTATACAGGTAGGAACAATGTTCCACACTGCCCACCAGGGATTTATTGTCTGTCTGTTTGTCTGACTGTCTGTTTGTTTGTCGTGCATAAATAAATATATAACATAAACAGCTCTTTGATTGGTGGAGACCTACTTCCGGGTATGGGAGAGGGGAGGTGCCTAAGGGAGGAGGGTCAGGGGAGGGGCCTAAGGATATGGGGGGGGTGTTCAGGAGAGGGGCCTGAGGGGGGGGGNTCAGGGGAGGGGCCTAAGGGGGGGGGTCAGGGGAGGGGCCTAAGGATATGGGGGGGGTGTTCAGGGGAGGGCATAAGGAAGGGGGTCAGGGGAGGGGCCTAAGGGAGGGGGGCGATAGTTAAGGGGGCTGTCTACCTGGCTACCTAAAGTCAAGTTATTTTTTCTACATACAGGTAGGAACAACAGGTTCCACACTGCCCACCAGGGATTATTTGTCTGTTGTCGTGCATCTTATTCGCTGCGTTAACTCTCCCATGCCACTTGAGGCCATCTTGGTGCAGTCCTTTCCCACCCCACCACCTCTGTGATCTCTCCCTCCCCACTGATGGTGCTTCAAACAATGGCGAATAGGCTTCAACGTAAATATTAAGATTCTTATATTAAGAGTCTTCAAGGCGGTACGTGACTCCACAGATATTTGCTTTATCACTAAAAACACCATGAGTATATTGATATTGATAAGCTTTTTTCTCGTATCTCTTGACGCAGAATAATCTGCCTATGCACATATAATATCGTATTGTAAGTTAGAGTACTGGCGAAGCGTACTCAGTGTTTTGTATCTCCTGCACTTTTATTATCGATTTGTACCGTTTGCTTATGGAATATTGTATTGACTCCTAAGTCATGGAATCTATAATCTTCTACTTTTTGAGTGCTTGATCAAACTGCTTGGCGCATGGCACGCATTTTTACAGACGCATGTTGCAATGTCATTGTTCTGATCATTATAGATACAATATAAACAATATAATAAACGTACACCATTTGGTCAAGCCACTGCTAGATGAAGGCCTAACCATGCCATGTCAGTCATTGAGCTTGTTGTGACCATATTTCACTCCGGTCATTGTGGGTGTAGTGAAGATTGGTAATGTTTTTTTTTTATAGGCTTTTGTGCATGCAATTATCGTAAAACCCTTAAAAATTAAATGAACATCCCTAACTGGGCATGTGTGCATGGTGGCAATGGCTGCCTGTGGCCATGTTTACGATTCAACTGGAGTTCCCTCCCCCCACTCCCAGCACACTTTCCAGTTTTTCAATAAATTGTGATAGATTTACAGTCATTATTTCATTATTTTTTATTTCCTTTTGACCATCTCTATTTTAATTCGTACAGTTATTTTTTGGTTACTTTACTTTCTCCTCAATGCAACATTGCAAAAATGCAAGTAGAGTTTAAATTAGGCTTGGCCAAGACACATCGTGACTAAAAGGGATAATCTTCTTGGTTCTTTCGGTAAAGTCACGTACCGAAAGAACCAAGAAGATGAATCCCTGCAGTCACGAAAGCTTTAAATCAAAAGGGATAATAGCAAGTGGACAGAACTTGGGATGGAATGTCAACCGATGGAGAAAACACGTGTGAGAAAATAACCACCACAGAGATGAAGCAATGAGATCATCTCATGCGCATGAGCTGGGTGGATCGCAGATCATGAGGAATGGTGACAATATTGGGGAAAATATTGGGGAACCTTTTCTCCCAGCAGTAGATTGAGCATGGCTGATGATGATGATGAACATTGCATGTAATGTACATGCATTGTAAATAATCTAATCTCACGTGACTTGTTATTTGTCAGGAGCATAATCAATTTCAGTTGATGAATTTATTTTACGTGCCTACTCAACGTTTTGGGTAGTTGCTACATTTGTGGGTAAGACACGAGGTTGCCATTTCTTAATTTGAAAAAATAGATTTGGCATTTCTTATTTATAAATTATTCTGACATGATACATACATCGTGAGTGTGAAAATGGATAATTGACAGTATTTTATTATAATACAGCTATTATTGACAGTATTTGAATCTTATACTGGGAGCGATTTTACCCGCCCGAGCCTTCAATATTGACATCTTGATAAGGGCCAGCCACTCAACGGGGAACGCCATTTGTTTCATGCAAGACGGTCCTGTCGAGGTGGCCAACGTGCTGCCCCGGGTTTCCCCGGTGCAACGCCCGCAGGTGACCTTTCTCGACTGCGGCGTCTATGCCCTGCTCAACATCATGCACCTGGTGCGCCATTACGACAACATCGTGGCCGTTCAAAGACCAGGTCAGGTGGATTGGCGCGCGTGGTACACGCAGGAGGTGGCGTCACAGCACAGGCGCAACCTGCTGCAGCAGCAGCATGAACTTAAAGACCTACAGCAATACATCAACAATCATCATCAGATGCAATAGTAACAGCTACAACCTCCAACATGACTACGGTATCCAACACGGATCGCACGAATGCGCTGTCCAACCAAGTTCCTACCTGCCCACTCCGAAGGAACGTGTTTTCAAATAGGTATTTAAAAATATGTTTTCAATTTTTTTTAAATTTAGAATGTCGTTGTCCATGTGGGGAGATGGAGCGCAGTGGGTCGTTTCGTCTAAGCTGCTTTTCGGAATCCGCGTGATACCCCAGTCACATCGCCGAACTCCAGTGACAGCACCTTACCCAAACTACATCTCCCCATCAAGGCAGCCTTACCGATGCTGTGTATTGTGTTTATGGGATAACAGAGGTGTGTATTTTCCCATACGCCTTGCCCAAAAAGACTGATTATCCGCTTAACAGCCTAGCCCATAAACCACTTTGGTGATAGTGTTGTTTGAGAGCAGCTATTAAAGTCGCTTTGGCAAACGAGGTGGTGGCTGGCCAAACCATGCCTCGCTGTTTGTCTCCTGAGTGATGACGGATACAAACCTGACCAAGCGGAGACCATGTACCAGATCGGACTTTGGTTACTGATGTTAGAGTGCTTGTATTGCAAGTGTGGTCACTACGCGTCTGTACGTGCTCACTCCTGAAGCTCGGCGATTTTTGGCAACGCCACGGGGCTGCATTCACTTTAAATCGAAGACAATGGAGGGCATGGGGAACGTGTTTTTCCATTTATTCAAAATAAGCGCAACAATTACACACTGAGATGCACTTACATATTCATGCATGAAGCACAATGGGCACATTACCCTCGGTATGTTAATAGACATGCGGATTGTGCAATCCAAAATTAACTTTCGAATGCAAATATGCTGAAAGACAAAGGATTGGATC
This sequence comes from Lethenteron camtschaticum, assembly GCA_018977245.1. Classification (NCBI taxonomy): domain Eukaryota; kingdom Metazoa; phylum Chordata; class Hyperoartia; order Petromyzontiformes; family Petromyzontidae; genus Lethenteron; species Lethenteron camtschaticum. Next base: position 5,955 of record WFAB01003199.1, on the reverse strand, counting down.
CTAGGAGGGAGTTATAAGGCGGCTCAGAAGCAGAGCTCAATGCCATTTCTAGAGGGAACTTGATGAGGTTGGACGCTCGACTCGTCGCTCTGCTGATCGCCCTTCAACCGCGAGACAACGCAGCCTGGCGAGCACAATTGCTGAGTCGACAGTTAGGCGACTTTGGGTCGGGAGAGTTCGTGGCGACATCTTCAGACGGGTTCCAGACATCGATATACCGTGAATCTCCAAGTAAGTGTCTATTTTCGCGGACAAACTCTTAAACGTGTTCGTCGTCAAATAAGCGGGATTTTTTGCGTCTCGGTTAGACGCGATTGTCGTTCTTGTTTTAGTAGTTGACAAAATCCAAAACTCAACGTTAAACATCCTTGCGGCCGATAGCGTACTTTTGACTCGATCACACCGCTGCTGTTACGACGCTCACATGGAGCAGAGACGCTCTCCACAGCCCCACGCACACGGAGACAAGAAGCCATTCAATTGCTCTGTTTGCGGGAAGGCATTTTTACGGCAATCAAATCTTAAGAGACACCAGAAANCACACACGGGCGAGAAGCCATTCCTGTGCCNTGTGTGTGGGAAGCATTTGCACTTCACATCTTCAGAGTCACCAGAGAACACACACGGGCGAGAAGCCATTCCTGTGCCCTGTGTGTGGGAAGGCATTTGCACATTCATCACATCTTCAANTCATCAGAAACACACACTGGCGAGAAGCCGTTCCTGTGCCTGTGTGTGGGAAGACATTTGCACGTCATCAATCTTCAGATCATAGAAACGCACACGGGCGAGAAGCCATTCTGTGCCTGTGTGTGGGAAGACATTTGCAAGTCATCACATCTTCAACTCACCAGAAACACACACGGGCGAGAAGCCATTCTGTGCCCTGTGTGTGGAAGGCATTTGCACACTCATCACATCTTCAAGTCACCAGAGAACACACACGGGCGAGAAGCCATTCCTGTGCCTGTGTGTGGGAAGGCATTTGCACATTCATCACATCTTCAGAGTCATCAGAGAACACACACGGGCGTGAAGCCATTCTTGTGCTCTGTGTGTGGGAAGACATTTGCACAGTCATCAACCATGAACATGCATCAGAAGGTCCACAATGATAGGAAACTGAAATCAAAAGCTGAAATTCAAGGTGCTGCAATTGGTCCTGAAGAAGTTTCCACCTTCGATCCCATGCAGTTGGATCCCGAGAGATGGCTGGATGTAATGGAGTGGCTCGAGAGTCAACCAGAGAGCTCGGGTGACTGAAAAAATATTATGTCATGTATCGAGTACTTTTGTGTATAATTTTGACCATTTTTGTTTTACAGTTTTTGTGAGAGTTTAATGACGTGCACAGTGGTAGTTTGTAATGTTATCGGATTACTTGCCGAAGTGGTGTGATGAGCACTGGTTGTGAGAGGGTTCAATTGTAGTCGTTAAGTGTTCCTGTTGAGCTAAAGTTGGAATGCGTATGATGGTACATCTTTACTCAACATTTTAAACGGTTTTTTTCAAGTATATAGCTTTTTTGATTGGTATTAATCGACTTTAGATAGCCGGTTTCAGGTTGTACATTGATGACGCGTTCGTTGATATATGGCCTTGACTTCAACATAGACCCACAGTGAACACATGTGGTGAACTAATAAGGAAATCATGGGGAATGAAACTTATACGCTTTGGTATTCCTGGAACGGAAATGGTTTGCATTCTACTGGAAATGTGTGAACATAGGACGTAATACATATTGCCTTCGACTTTTGACGTAAAATTATTGCAGATGAATAAATTTTAACAAATGTTTGTCAGTTCTTTATTTTATAATGTTCCTAGCAAAAACATGTATTTCAGGTGGAGGATCTCCGTCACACAAGTGTGCCCTTAACCGTCAGCATCTTGGCTGTCTACCCGATTAACACGTGTTCCTAGAGGAGAAAGTTCGCCGTAGTTAATCTTTCATCAACGTACCGGGGATAAACTCTACTTTATAACATGTAAACTGTAATAATATAAACTATAACACTAAACATTAAACGATTATTAACTAGTGTTTTAATTTATAAACATATAAACGGAGGTAAGGTATTATAATATCATTAGAAGCATTAGAATCACAGTGTGATCGTATAAGAATCACGCACAAACCCATTCTTAACTCATGAGATTATGAATCTTTACAATTTTATAAAAATCACAAATTGTGACAAAGCGAAATTCCCACAAGCAAAACACCACGCTCACGTGACGAATTCTTAAACAATCAAGTGACAGAACTCAACAAAAAACGCCGCAATGAAAAGAACAACATCAATAGACAAATCCTAAAAACAGACAACACACGCACGTTAGTAGCTGTTAGAAGAAGACAACACCTAGCACCTTCAACTATACACATCATACAGCCAACTCGTAAATGGGGCGGTATATGACAGTCTTCGCTGCTGTCGACGGGGCCAAGCAGCGAGTGTTTAACTCCAATGTTTCAGAATCCGTGTCATCACCCGGTCACAGCGCCTTACCCAAACTGCATCTCCCCAACAAGGCAGCCTTCCCAATGCTGTAAATTTTAGCAGTATATTTACGGATGCTTCTGCTCCAACTGCTGCCCGAATGTTTGTGGCCGGCCCTGCTCTCGTGGGACCCCACACATCTATGGAAATAATAGAGATGATCCTGAGCTGAGATATGAGCGACTTAAGTTGACTTTGTTTAAACATAACTTAGTGTAGGTTAGTGCCAACAGTGTTTAGCGAATACTACCGAATAATTAGCTCACATATTTATGACGTAATTTGGCATAATTTGTGTTGATTAAGGAGAACAAGACACCTGCCATGTCTACGAATTCTTATCACGTACATGTACTTATCATAAATGTACTTAACTATATAGCTAAAATAACGTCAACACGAATAAACCTGCAGGTCTTAGCCCACTCATATCGTTGCTTCGTAGATGCTCGAGATTGAGTGTCCTGCTGTGGTACGAATTATTTACTGCGATAACATTTGGCTGTTCAAAGCAGTCTGCAACCGTGAATTGTGCAGCTTGGAATAATTGAGGACATCTCATCTATTTTGTTGATTCTCGAAAACTGAGACCAATAAGTAGGAGGCAAATCAAGAGCGAAAGCGATAGCACTTGCCAAGAATGTCTTAATTAATCGAGAATGAAAGTAAGAAGTTCGAAGGCTGTCAAATACCGCACCATTTACGAGTTGGTTCTTTGGGGCTGTACAATGTGTATAGTTGAAGGTGCTAGGTGTTGTCTTATTCTAACAGCTACTAACATGCGTGTGATGACTGTTTTTTGGATTTGTCCATTGTTGTTCTTTTTTTGGCTTTTTTTTTGTTCTGTCACTTGAATGTTGCAGTTTGAGAATTCGTCATGTGACAGTGTGTTTTTCTAAGTATTAATATAATAATATTCCGTTTTTTGCTATTCGATGACATTGAGATGCGACCTTCATCTACCAGTGAAAATCGTGATTGTAATACGACCGTGTTGTAATTTTAACAATTTTTATCCGATCCTTGCACGTAGACCATACATAATATGAGCAGAGTGTGATTATAATACGACCACACCGATTCTCATGCTTCTAATGAGATTATAATACCTTACCTCCGTTTATATGGTTCTAAATTTAAACACCAGTTTATAGTCGTTTAATGTTTAGTGTTATCGTTTATAGTGTTACAATTTACATATTATAGAGTATAGTTTATCCACGGCATACTTCGGGAGATGGGACTGGTACGTTCAGAAACGATTAAAACAGGGACCTTTCCCCTCAAGGAACGTGATAATGGGGGAGACAACCAAGATGCTGCCGATTAAGGGCACACTTGTGTGACGGAGATCCTCCACCTGAAACTTGCTTAACACGTTATTACTAGGAACATTTTAAAATATAGAACGGACAAACATTTGTTCAAAATATGTTTTTATTAATCTGCAATAATGTTGACGTTAAAATTCGAACCGAATATTTATTATGTCCTATGTTCAAACAGTTACAGTACAATGCAAACCATATCCGTTCCAGGAATACCAAAGCGTTATTTTCTTATTAGTTCATCACGTTTGTTCACTGTGCGTCTATGTTGAAGTCAAGGACATACATCCAACGAACGCGTCATCAATGTACATCCTGAAATCGGCTATCTAAAGTCCAATAAAAAAAGCTATATACTTGAAAACTAAAACGTTTAAAATGTTGAGTAAAGATGTACCTACAGGCGCATTAGCTCAACAGGAACACCAAATGACTACAATTAAACCCTCTCACAACCAGTGCTCTTCACACCACTTCGGCAAGTAATCCGATAACATTACAAACAACCACTGTGCACGTAATTAAACTCACAAAAACTGTAAAACTAAAATGGTCAAAATTACACACAAAAGTACTCGATACGGCTTAATAGGTATAACCACATGACATAATATTTCAGTCACCCGAGCTCTCGGTTTGATCCTCGAGCCACTCCATTACATCCAGCCATCTCTCGGGATCCAACTGCATGGGATCGAAGGTGGAAACTTCTTCAGGACTCATTGCAGCATCTTGAATTTCAGCTTTGATTTCAGTTTCCTATCATTGTGGACCTTCTGATGCCTGTTCATGGTTGATGAGTTTGCAAATGTCTTCCCACACACAGGGCACAGGAAAGGCTTCTCGCCCGTGTGTGTTCTCTGATGACTATGAAGAGTTGATGAGTCTGCAAATGTCTTCCCACACACAGCGCACAGGAATGGCTTCTCGCCCGTGTGTGTTCTCTGATGACTATGAAGATTTGATGACTTGGAAAATGTCTTCCCACACACAGGGCACAGGAATGGCTTCTCGCCCGTGTGTTCTCTGATGACTTGAAGAGTTGATGAGTCTGCAAATGTCTTCCCACACACAGGGCACAGGAAAGGCTTCTGGCCCGTGTGTGTTCTCTGATGACTATGAAGAGTTGATGAGTCTGCAAATGTCTTCCCACACACAGCGCACAGGAATGGCTTCTCGCCCGTGTGTGTTCTCTGATGACTATGAAGATTTGATGACTTGGAAAATGTCTTCCCACACACAGGGCACAGGAATGGCTTCTCGCCCGTGTGTGTTCTCTGATGACTATGAAGAGTTGATGAGTCTGCAAATGTCTTCCCACACACAGGGCACAGGAATGGCTTCTCGCCCGTGTGTTCTCTGATGACTATGAAGATTTGATGACTTGGAAAATGTCTTCCCACACACAGGGCACAGGAATGGCTTCTCGCCCGTGTGTGTTCTCTGATGACTATGAAGAGTTGATGAGTCTGCAAATGTCTTCCCACACACAGGGCACAGGAATGGCTTCTCGCCCGTGTGTTCTCTGATGACTATGAAGATTTGATGACTTTGAAAATGTCTTCCCACACACAGAGCACAGGAACGGCTTCTCGCCCGTGTGTGTTTTCTGATGGTCTTGAAGAGTTGATGACTGTGCAAATGCCTTCCCACACACACAGCTCAGACGGGTTTCAGACATCGATATACCGTGAATCTCCAAGTAAGTGTCTATTTTCGCGGATAAATTCTTAAACGTGTTCGTCGTCAAATTAGCGGGATTTGTTTTTTCTCTCGTTAGACGCGAGTGTCGTTTTTGTTTTAGCAGTTAACAAAATCCAAAACTCAACGTTAAACATCCTTGGGGCCAATAGCGTACTTTTGACTCAATAACACCGCTGCTGTTACTACGCTCACATGGAGCAGAAGGCTCTCCACAGCCCACGCACACGGAGGCAAGAAGCCATTCAATTGCTCTGTGTGTGAGAAGTCCTTGTCACGGTCATCACATCTTAAGAAACACCACAGAACACACACGGGCGAGAAGCCGTTCCTGTGCCCTGTGTGTGGGAAGACATTTGCACGGTCATCACATCTTCAGAGTCACCAGAGAACACACACGGGCGGGAAGCCATTCCTGT
>WFAB01003198.1:0-19686 GCA_018977245.1 Lethenteron camtschaticum | reverse complement strand
CCCCTCCCACCCCCCACCTCCCTCCCCCCACCCCACCCCACCCACCACCCCCACCACCACCCCCACCGCTCTCTGCAGTTGGTCATGTTTCGCAAGGGCGCCAAAGGCAAAGCGCGCGGGGAGAGGCAGCTCCTCACAACCCTCATAGCGGCAGCAGCGGGCAGGACTTTAACAACAACAACAACAAACAACAACAACAAACAACAACTATAGACACGTGCTACTGTCACACGCACTGTACTCCTAGAGGAGGAGGAGGAGAGATTTTTGTTTAATTTTGCGTGAGGAGAGATTGGGAGAGGCAGCGGTAAACACCGAGATCATCATCAGCATCATCACCCTCCTGCTGATGCTGCTGATGATTCTCTATCATCACTCTGTGAGGTAAGTCTCCTGTGTGTCTCTCTGTCTATCTCACTGTCTATCTGTGTATGTCTGTCTCTCTCTGTCTCTCTGTCTGTCTCTCTGTCTATCTGTGTCTCTCTCACTATCTCTCTGTCTGTCTATCTATCTCTGTGTGTGTCTCTCTGTCTGTCTCTCTCTGTCTCTCTCTCTGTCTCTCTGTCTATCTATCTCACTGTCTGTCTGTCTCTCTGTCTGTCTGTCTATCTGTCTGTCTGTCTTTCTGTCTGTCTATCTATCTCTCTGTCTACCTCTCTGTCTATCTATCTCTCTGTGTGTCTCTCTGTCTGTCTGTCTCTGTCTCTGTCTATCTATCTCACTGTCTGTCTGTCTCTCTGTCTGTCTTTCTGTCTGTCTATCTATCTCTCTGTCTACCTCTCTGTCTATCTATCTCTCTGTGTGTCTATCTGTCTGGCCGCTCCTCCTGCTGCTGCTGATGATTCTCTATCATCTCTCTGTGAGGTAAGTCTCCTATTTGTCTCTCTGTCTATCTCACTGTCTATCTGTGTATGTCTGTCTCTCTGTCTATCTGTATGTCTATCTGTGTCTCTCTCTGTCTATCTGTCTGTCTCACTGTCTGTCTATCTGTGTCTGTCTGTCTATCTCACTGTCTCTCTCTCTGTCTGTCTATCTCACTGTCTATCTGTGTATGTCTGTCTCTCTGTCTATCTGTCTGTCTGTCTGTCTATCTGTGTCTCTCTCTATCTGTCTGTCTCACTGTCTGTCTATCTGTGTCTGTCTGTCTATCTCACTGTCTCTCTCTCTGTCTGTCTATCTCACTGTCTATCTGTGTATGTCTGTCTATCTGTCTGTCTGTCTCTGTCTGTCTATCTCACTGTCTAACTATCTGTCTGTCTCTGTCTCTCTGTCTGTCTCTCTCACTATCTCTCTATCTGTCTGTCTATCTATCTCTCTATCTATCTCACTGTCTGTCTATCTCTGTGTGTATCTATCTGGCCGCTCCTCCTCCTGCTGCTGCTGCTAATTCTCTATCATCACTCTGAGGTAAGTCTCTCTGTCTGTCTCTCTATCTCACTGTCTATCTGTGTCTCTCTGTCTGTCTCTGTCTCTGTCTGTCTATCTCACTATATCTCTGTCTGTCTCTCTATCTCTGTGTGTGTCTATCTGTCTGGCCGCTCCTCCTCCTGCTGCTGCTGATTCTCTATCATCACTCTGTGAGGTAAGTCTCCTGTCTGTCTGTCTCTCTGTCTCTTTGTCTGTCTGTCTATCTCTCTCTCCCTGTCTATCTCTCTGTCTATCTCACTGTCTAACTATCGCTCTGTCTCTCTGTCTGTATGTCTCTCTCTGTCTCTCTGTCTGTCTCTCTGTCTCTTTGTCTGTCTGTCTATCTCTCTCTCCCTGTCTATCTCTCTGTCTATCTCACTGTCTAACTATCGCTCTGTCTCTCTGTCTGTATGTCTCTCTCTGTCTCTCTGTCTGTCTCTCTGTCTCTTTGTCTGTCTGTCTATCTCTCTCTCCCTGTCTATCTCTCTGTCTATCTCACTGTCTAACTATCGCTCTGTCTCTCTGTCTGTATGTCTCTCTCTGTCTCTCTGTCTGTCTCTCTGTCTCTTTGTCTGTCTGTCTATCTCTCTCTCCCTGTCTATCTCTCTGTCTATCTCACTGTCTAACTATCGCTCTGTCTCTCTGTCTGTATGTCTCTCTCTGTCTCTCTGTCTGTCTCTCTGTCTCACTGTCTCTCTCTGTCTATCTCACTGTCTGTCTATCTCTCTGTCTATCTCTCTCTCTCTGTCTATCTCTCTGTCTGTCTCGCTGTGTCTATATCTGTGTGTCTATCTCTGTGTGTGTCTATCTCTCTCACTGTCTATCTCACTGTCTGTCTATCTCTCTCACTGTCTATCTCACTGTCTGTCTATCTCTCTCTCTGTCTATCTCTCTGTCTGTCTCGCTGTGTCTATATGTGTGTGTCTATCTCTGTGTGTGTCTATCTCTATCTATCTATCAGTCTATCTCCGTGTGCGTCTATCGCTCTGTCTATCTCTCTGTACGTGTGTCCGTGTGGTTGCGTTAAGGTCACACACACAACACACACAACAACAACACACACAACAACAACACACAACACCACACAACAACAACAACACCACACAACAACAACACACAACACCACACAACAACAACAGACAACCACAACCACACCATCTCTGTGTGTGTGTCTGTGTGTGTGTCTGTATCTGTATGTCTGTGTGTGTCTACATGTCTGTGTGTGTCTGTGTGTATGTGTGTCTACATGTCTGTGTGTCTCTGTGTCTGCGTGTGTCTGTATGCGTGTCTGTGTGTCTTCATATCTGCGTGTGTGTGTCTGTATCTGTATGTCTGTGTGTGTCTGGATGTCTGTGTGTCTGCATGTCTGTGTGTATATCTACGTGTCTGCGTGTCTGCGTATCTGTGTCTGTCTGCCTGCATGTCTGTGTGTCTGTCTGCTTGTCTGTGTGTCTATGTCTGCGTGTCTGTGTGTGTGCATATCTGTGTGTCTGCATATCTGTGTGTCTGCATGTTTGTGTGTGTCTATCTGCATGTCTCTGTGTCTGCATGTCTGTGTGTCTGCTTGTCTGTGTGTGTGCATATCTGTGTGTCTGCATGTCTGTGTGTCTCTGTCTGCTTGTCTGTGTGTCTATGTCTGCGTGTCTGTGTGTCTGCATATCTGTGTGTCTGTATGTCTGCATGTCTGTATGTCTGTGTGTCTGTCTGCCTGCATGTCTGTGTGTCTGTCTGCTTGTCTGTGTGTCTATGTCTGCGCGTCTGTGTGTCTGCATATCTGTGTGTGTGCATGTCTGTGTGTGTCTGTCTGCATGTCTGTGTGTGTTTGTCTGTGTGTGTGTCTATGTCTGTGTGTCTGCATGTCTATGTGTCTGCATGTCTGTGTGTGTCTGTCTGCATGTATGGGTATTTTGTACCATCGGACACTCCACCCCCACAACTCCCAATTGGTGATGGGGCAGTTGTGAAGAGAGTGGAGAGTTTCCCATACCTGGGCAGTGTGCTCATGACCGGCTCCGGTTTGACAGCAGAGGTCTCACTCCGAATCAGTCGAGCGGCATTATCTTTTCATCGACTGTGTCATGCTGCTGTGTGGAAGCTGCCTGGTCTGTCGCTCCGCACGAAGCTTCGGGTCTTCTCGGCCACGGTCATTCCCTCCCTTCTCTACGCTGGCAAAACGTGGACCCCCCCCCAAAGGAATTTCTTCGCCGGTTAGAAACATTCAGGCTGGCCTGCCTACGATCCATCCTGGGTTTAACTTGCAGGCTGGATTGTGTGAGGAGCTCACAAATCCTTGAAAGATCTGGACAAAGTCCCATCGGTGAGCTCCTCCGGCAGGCAAGGCTGCGTTGGCTGGGTCATGTAGCCCGCATGCCCAGCCACCGCATGCCTAAACAGCTTTTGTTCGGGCCGGATCGAGGGGGCTAGACGGGCGCGGCACGGGCTGGAGAAGAGATGGAGTGATGTGGTACAGGAGGACGTGGAGCTGAGTGGACTTGCCGATGACTGGTACCAGCGGTGTCAAGATCGGCCTCAGTGGAGGAGGCTCGTGAAGGACGCTACTGGGCAGTTGGAGGCAGTCGCCCTCCAACAACAACGGAGGGCGGAGGAGCGACGCTCACAACAACGATCGGAGCGACGGGTGGCTAAAGCACAGAAAGTTGGCAAAGTAGGGGGCACAGGTGGTGCATCGGCCACTCATCTCGGTCAGTCGACCCGTGGCACGTGCTGGGTCTGCCCCGTGACCTCCTGCCAGAGGGCGTTCGACACTTCACGTGGCCTCAAGGTGCACATGGCCTGGCACAAGCGTCGTGGTGACGTCACCGCCACAGTGGCGAATGGCGGTTGTTGTGTATATAAGTGTGTGTCAGTGTGTGCGAGTGTGCGTATCACTGTGTGTTAGTGAGTTGGAGTGTGTATATACTGGTAGGAACCTCCTGGTTACACCAGCCCACAGGGGATTATTGTGTCCGTCCGTCGTGCATCCAAAAATAGGAGGGGTGGGGCTGGGTGGAGAGGGGAGGATGGGGAGGGGCTGGGTGGGGAGGGTGGGGGCTGGGTGGGGCTGGGTGGGGTGGGGCTGGGTGGGGAGGGGCTGGTCACCCCGTGGTGCCCTTATAAAACTCAACGTTTCACCTACTCACGCCGGCTTGTGCCCGCCCTCACAGTCGGGCATATTTGCGGAATACACCACGCCGCCGTTGACCCTGCAGGCCATTGACCGTGCAACCCGACGTTCCTACCAGCTCCCTCCGCAGGAATGAGTTTATTTTGACGAGGTAAATTTCCGCTCTTCCCCTAGATCAACTTAACCTTAAATTAGTACCGTGTGCAGTGTGTAATCATCAGCACTGGGGAGACAAAGGCGACCGAGCATGTTTCTTAATAGGTGCTCGCTAACAGCACGTACCCCCAACAGTCTGCTAAAAGCTACACAGGGGATCTTTGTGTATCAGTGTGTTTGTTTGAATCTTCGTATGAATATTGAATCTTTGTGTGCGTTACAAAGACCCATAGTTTCAAAAAGCAGCCACAGACTTACAGAGACCTGCAGACTTACACACAGAGACACAGACGTACACACAGACAAAGACTTACACACAGACCACAGACTTACACACGGACCCACAGACTTACACACAGAGACCCACAGACTTACACACAGACCCACAAACTTGCACACACAAAGACTTACACACACAGACCCACATACTTGCACACACAAAGACTTACACACACAGACCCACAGACTTACACAGATCCACAGACGTACACACAAACCCACATACTCACACACAGATAAACACTCAGAGACCCACATACTGACACACCCAGATCCTACACACACACACCCAAAGACTCACCCAGAGACCCACATACTCACATACAGACCCATAGACTCGCACAGAAACCCATATACTTACACATACCCATAGACACACACACACCCATAGACTCACCCAGATACCCATAGACTCACATGTAGACCCATAAACACAGAGACTCATAGCCTCACCCAGACACCCACAGACTCACACGTAGACCCACATACACACAGATCCATAGACTCACCCAGATACCCATTGACTCACTCAGAGATCCACAGACTCACAAGTAGACCCACATACACACAGACCCATAGCCTCACCCAGACACCCACAGACTCACACGTAGACCCACATACACACAGATCCATAGACTCACCCAGATACCCATTGACTCACTCAGAGATCCACAGACTCACAAGTAGACCCACATACACACAGACCCATAGCCTCACCCAGACACCCACAGACTCACACGTAGACCCACATACACACAGATCCATAGACTCACCCAGATACCCATTGACTCACTCAGAGATCCACAGACTCACAAGTAGACCCACATACACACAGACCCATAGCCTCACCCAGACACCCACAGACTCACACGTAGACCCACACACACACACAGATCCATAGACTCACCCAGATACCGCATAGACTAACCCAGATACCCATAGACTCACACGTAAGACCCACACACAAACAGAACCATAGACTAACCCAGATACCCATAGACTAACCCAGATACCCATAGACTCACACGTAAGACCCACATACACAGACCCATAGACTCAGAAGTTGACCTACATACACACAGACACACAGACCCTTAGCCTCACCCAGACACCCACAGACTCACACGTAGATCCACACACACACAGAACCATAGACTAACCCAGATACCCATAGACTAACCCAGATACCCATAGACTCACACGTAAGACCCACATACACACAGACCCATAGACTCAGAAGTTGACCCACATACACACAGACCCATAGCCTCACCCAGACACCTATAAACTCACACATAGACCCACATACGCACAGACCCATAGACTCACCCAGATACCCCATAGACTAACCCAGATATCCCATAGACTAACCCAGATACCGATAGACTAACACGTAGACCCACATATGCACAGACCCATAGACTCATACGTAGACCCACATACACACAGACCCATAGACTCACCCAGATACCCCATAGACTAACCCAGATATCCCATAAACTAACCCAGATACCCATAGACTCACACGTAGACCCACATACACACATACCCATAGACTCATACGTAGACCCACATACACACAGACCCATAGACTCACCCAGATACCCCATAGACTAACCCAGATACCGATAGACTAACAGGTAGACCCACATACGCACAGACCCATAGACTCATACGTAGACCCACATACGCACAGACCCATAGCCTCATCCAGATAGCCATAGACTCACACGTAGATCCACATACGCACAGACCCATAGCCTCATCCAGATACCCATAGACTCACACATAGACCCACACATAGACCCACATACACACAGACCCATAGCCTCACCCAGACACCCATAGACTCACACGTAGACCCACATACGCACAGACCCACAGACTCGCACATAGACCCACATACGCACAGACCCACAGACTCGCACATAGACCCACATACGCACAGACCCACAGACTCGCACGGAGACCCACACACACTCACAACAACAACAATAGCAGCAGCAACAAGCCAAGGATTCTCAGGCAAACCCGTGGATTGATGTGCCGGTACAGTGCTTGTGTTGAGAGTAGTGGGATGGTGTGGGGGGGGTGGAAGTCATTTCCTGCCTGGGCATCAATTAAAGTAATCAGAGGAGGCTCCAAGGGGAAGGCATTGCACCTATGTGTGAGCATGTGTGTGTGTGTGTATGAGCATGTGTGTGTGTGTGAAGCAGTATGTGTGTGTGTGAGCATGTGTGTGTGAAGCAGTGTGTGTGAGCATGTGTGTGTGTGTGAAGCAGTATATGTGTGTGTGTGAGCATGTGTGTGTGAAGCAGTGTGTGTGTGTGAGCATGTGTGTGTGAAGCAGTGTGTGTGTGTGTGAAGCAGTGTGTGTGTGTGTGAAGCAGTGTGTGTGTGTGAGCATGTGTGTGTGAAGCAGTGTGTGTGAGCATGTGTGTGTGTGTGAAGCAGTATGTGTGTGTGTGAGCATGTGTGTGTGAAGCAGTGTGTGTGAGCATGTGTGTGTGTGTGAAGCAGTATGTGTGTGTGTGAGCATGTGTGTGTGAAGCAGTGTGTGTGTGTGTGAAGCAGTATGTGTGTGTGTGAGCATGTGTGTGTGAAGCAGTGTGTGTGTGTGAGCATGTGTGTGTGAAGCAGTGTGTGTGTGTGTGAAGCAGTGTGTGTGTGTGTGAAGCAGTGTGTGTGTGTGAGCATGTGTGTGTGAAGCAGTGTGTGTGTGTGAGCATGTGTGTGTGTGAGCATGTGTGTGTGTGTGAGCATGTGTGTGTGAGCATGTGTGTGCGTGTGCATGTGTGCGTGAGCATGTGTGTGTGTGTGAAGCCGTGTGTGAGTATGTGTGTGTGTAACAGTGCCGTGCCGACCTTTATAGGTGCTCGCTAACAGCACTTGCCTCTACAGTCTGTTGAGGCTACACGGGGGGTATTTGTCTTTGTGACTGTATGGTAATAGCCAGCTCGCCTCCTTTAATCCATCTTCCCCTAATTCTACTTAAGTCTCTCGTCGTACAAATAGTTATTTTTGGGTTAGAAGATGTTAACTACCTCGCCTGGTATGCAGGAGGTTAATGGGTTCAATCCCGACCCTGACGATGCCTGCTGCTGCTGTATATTTGGAGTTTGCGGCTGTCACGGTAGTGGTGGTGGTGGTGCAGGTGGTGGTGGTGCAAGTGGTGGTGGTGGTGCAGGTGGTGGTGGTGCAGGTGGTGGTGCAGGTGGTGGTGGTGGTGCAGGTGGTGGTGGTGCAGGTGGTGCAAGTGGTGGTGGTAGTGCAGGTGGTGGTGCAGGTGGTGGTGGTGCAAGTGGTGGTGGTGCAGGTGGTGGTGGTGCAAGTGGTGGTGGTGGTGGTGCAGGTGGTGGTGGTGCAGGTGGTGGTGGTGGTGCAGGTGGTGGTGGTGCAGGTGGTGGTGGTGCAAGTGGTGGTGGTGGTGGTGCAGGTGGTGGTGGTGCAGGTGGTGGTGGTGGTGCAGGTGGTGGTGGTGCAGGTGGTGGTGGTGCAGGTGGTGGTGGTGCAGGTGGTGGTGGTGCAGGTGGTGGTATTGGCGAGCGATAGCTTAACTACCTCCCTCCCCAGTAATGCAGGTGGTGGTGGTGGTGCAGGTGGTGGTGGTGGTATTCGTGCAGGTGGTGATGGTGGTGCAGGTGGTGGTGGTGATGGTGGTGCAGGTGGTGGTGGTAGTAGTGCAGGTGGTGGTGGTGCAGGTGGTGGTGGTGCAAGTGGTGGTGCAGGTGGTGGTAGTAGTGCAGGTGGTGGTGGTGGTGCAGGTGGTGGTGGTAGTAGTGCAGGTGGTGGTGGTGCAGGTGGTGCAGGTGGTGGTGTTGGTAGTAGTGCAGGTGGCGGCAGTGGCCGCCACCTGCACTACACGACACGTACACTACACGCATACGACACACACTACACACACTACACATACGACACACACACGCCACACACACACGCCACACACACACTACACATACGACACATACTACACACTACACATACACCACACTACACACGACACACTACACACACACGCTAACATCGTTTTCCTCCCCCGTCTCCCCCCCCCTACAGCCTGCCGGGGCTACACGCAGGAGGGACCTACGGTGTCACCGTAGCGGCGGTGCAATGGTAGCGGTACAGCGGTGTAGCAGTAGCGGTGCGGTGGTGTAGCTAACAGCAGTACAGCGGTGTAGCTAACAGCGGTGTAGCGGCAGCGGTACAGCGGTGTAGCTAACAGCAGTACAGCGGTGTAGCTAACAGCGGTGTAGCTAACAGCGGTGTAGTGGCAGCAGTGTAGCTAACAGCGGTGTAGCCACAGCGGTACAGCGGTGTAGCTAACAGCAGTACAGCGGTGTAGCTAACAGCGGTGTAGTTAACAGCGGTGTAGCTAACAGCGGTGTAGCTAACAGCGGTTTAGCTAACAGCGGTGTCGCTAACAGCGGTATAGCGGTGTAGCTAACAGCGGTGTAGCTAACAGCGGTGTAGTCACAGCGGTACAGCGGTATAGCGGTGTAGCTAACAGCGGTGTAGCTAACAGCGGTGTAGTGGCAGCAGTGTAGCTAACAGCGGTGTAGCCACAGCGGTACAGCGGTGTAGCTAACAGCGGTGTAGTGGCAGCGGTGTAGCCACAGCGGTGTAGCGGTGTAGCCACAGCAGTATAGCGGTGTAGCCACAGCGGTGTAGCGGCAGCGATGATCCCCGTGGCCGAGTTCAAGCAGTTCACGGAGCAGCAGGCCTGCTTCCGCGTCCTCAAGCCCTGGTGGGACGTCTTCACCGACTACATCGCCATCGCCATGCTCATGATCGGCGTCTTCGGGTGCACATTGCAGGTGGGCGGTCGGTGGGTGGTGGTGGTGGGTGGGTGGGTGGGTGGTGGTGGTGGGTGGGTGGCGGTGGTGGTGGCGGTGGCGGTAGTAGTGGTAGTGGGTGGTGGTGGTGGGTGGGCGGCGGTGGGTGGTGGTGGGTGGGTGGCGGTGGCGGTGGGTGGTGGTGGTGGGTGGGTGGCGGTGGCGGTGGTGGTGGTAGTGGGTGGTGGTGGTAGTACCTGCTATATATTAAGATAATATAGGTTTTTGGGTCAGATCGCGTTATTTATAAATGTGTCGTAACCCTCCACCACCCGACACGGCCAAACAGTAAAAAATGTGTCACGTTTTTTCAAAGAACAAAATAATTCACTTCTTTAGCCCACCGGTGTGTTGAAGAGAGAATCAACAGCATTTTAAAATTTGAGTACGCGAAAGCCTACGTGATAAATATATATTAAGAGGTTGCATCTCTCATCATAATCACAGGGGTGAGATGTTAACTACCTCGCCTGGTGTACAGGAGGTCGTGGGTTCGATCCCGACCCTGACGATGCCGGCTGCTGTATATTTGGAGTCTGCGTCTTTCTCTCTTTCCCTATGGCCGTTTTTTTTTCCCTCCACATTTAGAATCAGCGTCAGGTCACAAGCACTGTCTGCGGTAAATGCGGTACTTTTGCAAGGGGTCAGTGTTTGATTCCTTGCAAAAGCTATAATCTAATTGGCGTTTGAACATCTTAACACAACTCCTGTGTTTTGTTGCCAGAAAGGGGAAAAACACCAACTTTGATTACACATTTATTTTAATACTAGTTGCCCAGGCCAAAAAAATATTTCAAAACTACTCTTAAAAATCTAACAGCAGTGCGTACTGACTGTGGTGGTATCTGCTATGATTACAGCAGTGCATACCGACTGTGGTGGTACCTGCTATCACTACAGTAGTACATGCCGACTCTATCGCAGTATTTATCGACTCTATAGCACAACGCACTCACCTGACAGAGTGGCGTGGTGAGGCCTAGTCCCGTGCAGAGCCTCCGGTCTCGCCTAGATTGTCCAGCCGGCCGAGGTGGCACCTTGGCAGGCAGGGGCTGGGCTGCTACCGCCCCCCCCCCCCAGCTACGATCTCCTCGGCCGCTCTGCAGTAATATCTACGGCCTGTAGTGGTAGCATCTAGGGACATCACACAGTGAAGATTTAAGCTCAGCGTTTAGTGCAGCGGTCGGGAGCCATATATGGCTCTTCTGGTGACGGCATATGACTCCCAGACAATTTTTTTAGTTGAAAAAAAAAATCAGTTTGGAACTGATTTTTAAATACTTGCGATATTGCCTAATAGTACCGTGTCATTTTAAAGTAAACAGAAATTAGTTTTGAAGATAAATTTCACGGGTCACTGGGCTTCAACGCCTGCACGAAGCTCAACCTCAACACGTTCGAACCAGACTACAAGGCCATCGGCAAAACCACGCAGCACCAGAAGTTTCATTAAAAGTAAGACATTTAATTTATTATACGTTAAAAATACTATATGGCTCTCAATGCAATATATTTAGAAATATTTGGCTTTTATGGCTCTCCCAGTCAAAAAGGTTCCCGATCCCTTGTTTAGTGGATTCATACTCTTGGTTCTTTCGGTAAAGTCACCATGTAGGTAAAAAATGAAATTAAAATTAATAAAAAAATAAAACAATAAAATCACGACGTTTCGGAGGCAACACAAGTCTCCGTCATCAGGTGGGACCGTCACAGCCAGATTTGCTGCATTTTTTTCCTACCTGGTGACTTTACCGAAAGGACTAAGAGTATGCATCCTTGCAGTCACGAAAGCTTCAAATCTAGAATTAGTTTAGTGTAATTTTTTTGCATTTTTAACGCGAAAGAAAATGTCCCCCTCACTCCCACCGAAGGCACGTGAGTTGGTATGGTCGTGCGCGCGTCATAAATAAATAAATAGGAAGCGCACTAAAATCGAACTAAATCGCTAATTAAACTAATTAAAAGTTGGCGGATGTCAAAAAGGAATAGCGCTTGCTAACGGCGGGGCTTACTGCTTGGTAACCGGCTATTTATAAATCCTTTATATTAAGTTCACTTGCTTGCTTGCTTAGGACCGTGCAAATATTTCGGTCGTTTTTTAACCCACTTCCCGTGATCCAATCGAGCTGACATTTTCCACACAGACTCGTTGTGCGTGCCAATTGATGTTCGTGAAAAAAAATGTTTCCAAAATTTTCCACTTTTTAGGAAAAAAAAATTCATATTTAATTTAAAATACCAATGTGATAAAAATGAAACTCTTACTCAAGGAAAACAGAAATGAATAATAAAATAAAACCGATGCCACGCATATAAAGGATTTATAGTGAAAAACTTTGTTTTTAAATCCTTTATATTAAGTTCGCTTGCTTGCTTGCTTACGACCGTGCAAATATTTCGGTCGTTTTTTAACCCACTTCCCGTGATCCAGTCGAGCTGACATTTTGCACACAGACTCGTTGTGCGTGACAATTAATTTTCATGAAAATTTTTTTCCAAAATTTCCCACTTTTTAGGAAAACATTTTTTTTACTAACACAATCATATATTTCTCCTAAACACAGAAAATTATTCAAGAAAACAACAAAAATGTACAATATAAACAATCGTACAAAAACTGAAAACCTTATAATCCTTATATACGACTTTCCTTATATTTAATTTAAAATACCAATGTGATAAAAATGAAACTCTTACTCAAGAAAAACAGAAATGAATGATAAAATAAAACCGATGCCACGCATATAAAGGATTTATAGTGAAAAACTTTGTTTTTACGGGTTAATTTTTATTTGACGAAACCCCACCGTTTGAGAGCCAAATCCTTCACAAGCGTGCAAACCCACAAACCCACAGACAATTTTTTTACTTTTATATTTATAGAAGATCTTTACAGAGACCAACATTTCCCCGTAGCCTTACATTGCCCAAGCGAGGTTACCGTAAAATCCTTGGCCCGGTGGTGTATGAGTGCACCCATGAACCCCCTACTCTGTTTAATGGGTAATGATTCTGTGAATTAGTCTCTTGCCATTTGCTCTGTGTCCAATTTGGAGGTAATCTGCCCCAGCGGCAAGCGATTCAGATTGATTTTTTACTTTGGTTTCACCGTCACGCGTCCATCACTGACTCACTCACTCACTCACCCATAACTCACCCACCCACTCACTCATTCACCCACTCACTCACTCATCCACTCACCCACCCACTCACTCACCCACTCACTCACCCACTCACTCACTCACTCACCCACTCACTCACTCACTCACCCACCCACTCTCTCATTCACCCACTCACCCTCTCATTCACTCAAGCGATTCAGATTGATTTTTTACTTTGGTTTCACCGTCACGCTCGCCCGTCACTCACTCACTCACTCAACCATAACTCACCTACCCACTTACTCACCCACTCACTCACTCACCCACTCACTCACTCACTCACTCATTCACCCACTCACTCACCCACTCACTCACTCACCCACCCACTCACTCATTCACCCACTCACCCTCTCATTCACTCAAGCGATTCAGATTGATTTTTTACTTTGGTTTCACCGTCACGCGTCCATCACTGACTCACTCACCCATAACTCACCCACCCACTCACTCATTCACCAACCCACCCACCCACTCACTCACCCATCCACTCACCCACCCACTCACTCACCCACTCACTCACCCACTCACTCACCCATCACTTCACTCACTCACCCACACACTTACCCACCCACACACCCATTCACTCACCAACTCATTCACTCACTCACCCTCACACTCACCCACCGACCCACCCACTCAATCACTTATTCACTCACTCACTCACCCACCAACCCACTCATCCACCCACCCACTCACCCACCCACTCACTCACCCATCACTTCACTCATCCATCACTTCACTCATTCCTCCGCCCATAAACCTTACACCCCATCCATCTGTGCTGGGCTGTAAATTCACCCCCACCCCCTCCCCACCACCCCAAAAATAAAGACCCCCCATGTAGCCTCAACAGACTGGTAGGGGAAGGGCTGTTAGCGAGCACCTATGAAGGCCGGCATTGTGGCACACGAGGGGGATGGAGGCCCAGGACAGGTTCCGATTATCGCCACTGGGGTTGGTCGTGAACGGGAATCGAACTCGGGTCACCGGGTTCATAGCGCAGCGCGCTAACCGCTGCACCACCGCTCAATCCACCATCAATTCATCGAACCCATCACACCACACCCATCATCACAACCATCATCACCACACCCATCACCACAACCATCATCACACCCATCATCACCACTCCCATCATCACACCCATCACCACCACACTCATCATCACCACTCCCATCATCACACCCATCACCACACCCATCACCACACCCATCGCACCACACCCATCACCACACCCATCACACCACACCCATCACCACACCCATCACCACCACACCCATCACCACCACACCCATCACCACCACAACCATTACCTCCACACCCATCACTACCACACCCATCACCACACCCATCACCACCACACCCATCACCACACCCATCACACCACACCCATCACCACCACACCCATCACCACACCCATCACACCACACCCATCACCACCACACCCATCACCACACCCATCACCACCACACCCATCACCACCACACCCATCACCACACCCATCACACCACACCCATCACCACCACACCCATCACCACACCCATCACACCACACCCATCACCACCACACCCATCACCACACCCATCACCACCACACCCATCACCACCACACCCATCACCACCCACACCATTACCTCCACACCCATCACTACCACACCCATCACCACACCCATCACCACACCCATCACCACACCACACCATCACCACAACCATCATCACCACACCCATCACCACCACACCCATCACCCCACCCATCACCACCACACCCATCACCACACCCATCACACCACACCCATCACACCACAACCATCACACCCATCACCACACCCATCACCACACCCATCACCACCACACCCATCACCACCACACCCATAACCACCCCCATCACCACACCCATCACCACCACACCCATCACCACACCCATCACCACAACCAGCATCACCACACCCATCACCACCACACCCATCACCACCACACCCATCACCACACCCATCACACCACAACCATCACACCCATCACCACACCCATCACCACCCCCATCACCACACCCATCACCACCACACCCATCACCACCACACCCATAACCACCCCCATCACCACACCCATCACCACCACACCCATCACCACCACACCCATCACCACACCCATCACCACAACCAGCATCACCACACCCATCACCACCACACCCATCACCACCACACCCATAACCACCCCATAACCACCCCCATCACCACACCCATCACCACCACACCCATCACCACCACACCCATCACCACACCCATCACCACAACCAGCATCACCACACCCACCACCACCACACCCATCACCACACCCATCACCATCACACCCATCACCACACCCATCACCACCACACCCATCACACCCATCACCACCACACCCATCACCACCACACCCATCACCACAACCATCACCACACCCATCACCACACCCATCACCACACCCATCACCACACCCATCACCACCACACCCATCACCACCACACCCATCACCACCACACCCATCACCACACCCATCACACCACATCCATCACCACCCCTATCACCACACCCATCACCACACCCACCACCACACCCATCACACCCATCACCACCCCCATAACCACACCCGTCCCACCACTCCCATTATTCGTACTCCTCCCCCAATGTCACTCTCATCACTCAATCAATCTCCTCTTGAGGAATGAGGAGATTGATGGAGTGATTCCCTGCAAGCACTGTACATGCCACTGTATAAAGACAAAGATCCCCCGTGTAGCCTTCACATAATGTTGGGGCAAGTGCTGTGAGTTTAGTATCAGGGATCGAACTCGGGTGGCCGGGTTCGTAGCGCAAGACTGTGGGTGTGTATGAGGGTGTGTGAGTGAGTGTGTGAGTGTGTGTGACTGTGAGTGACTGTGAGTGTGTGAGTGACTGTGAGTGTGTGAGTGACTGTGAGTGACTGTGAGTGTGTGAGTGACTGTGAGTGACTGTGAGTGTGTGAGTGTGTGAGTGTGTGAGTGACTGTGAGTGAGTGTGAGTGTGTGAGTGACTGTGAGTGACTGTGAGTGTGTGAGTGACTGTGAGTGAGTGTGTGTGAGTGTGTGAGTCACTGTGAGTGACTGTGAGTGTGTGAGTGACTGTGAGTGACTGTGAGTGTGTGAGTGACTGTGAGTGAGTGTGTGTGAGTGTGTGAGTCACTGTGAGTGACTGTGAGTGTGTGAGTGTGTGTGAGTGTGTGTGTGAGTGACTGTGAGTGACTGTGAGTGTGTGAGTGACTGTGAGTGAGTGTGTGTGAGTGTGTGAGTGTGTGTGAGTATGTGAGTGAGTGTGTGTGAGTATGTGAGTGAGTGTGTGTGTGAGTGTGTGTGTGACTGTGAGTGTGTGTGTGTCTGTGTGTGTGTGTGTGTCTGTGTGAGTGAGTGTGTGTGTGAGTGACTGTGAGTGAGTGTGTGTGAGTATGTGAGTGAGTGAGTGTGTGAGTCACTGTGAGTGACTGTGAGTGTGTGAGTGTGTGTGAGTGTGTGTGAGTGACTGTGAGTGTGTGAGTGACTGTGAGTATGTGAGGAGTGTGTGAATGTGTGTGTGAGTGTGTGTGAGTATGTGAGTGAGTGTGTGTGAGTATGTGAGTGAGTGTGTGTGTGAGTGTGTGTGTGACTGTGAGTGTGTGTGTGTCTGTGTGTGTGTCTGTGTGAGTGAGTGTGTGTGTGAGTGACTGTGAGTGACTGTGAGTGTGTGTGAGTGACTGTGAGTGACTGTGAGTGTGACTGTGTGTGTGACTGTGAGTGTCTGAGTGATTGTGTGTGTGTGAGTGTCTGTAAGTGACTGTGTGTGAGTGTCTGTGAGTGACTGTGTGTGTGAGTGAGTATGTGAGTGAGTGTGTGAGTATGTGTGTGAGTGTGTGTGAGTATGTGAGTGAGTGTGTGTGAGTGTGTGACTGTGTGTGTGACTGTGTGTGTGTGTGAGTGTCTGTGAGTGACTGTGTGGTGTGTGAGTATGTGAGTGAGTGTGTGTGTGACTGTGTGTGACTGTGTGTGTGTGTGAGTATGTGAGTGAGTGTGTGTGTGTGTGACTGTGTGTGTGTGTGACTGTGAGTGTGTGTGTGTCTGTGTGTGTGTGTGTCTGTGTGAGTGAGTGTGTGTGTGAGTGACTGTGAGTGACTGTGAGTGTGTGTGTGAGTGACTGAGTGACTGTGAGTGTGTGTGTGAGTGACTGTGAGTGACTGTGAGTGTGACTGGTGTGTGTGACTGTGAGTGTCTGAGTGATTGTGTGTGTGTGAGTGTCTGTAAGTGACTGTGTGTGAGTGTCTGTGAGTGACTGTGTGTGTGAGTGAGTATGTGAGTGAGTGTGTGAGTATGTGTGTGAGTGTGTGTGAGTATGTGAGTGAGTGTGTGTGAGTGTGTGACTGTGTGTGTGACTGGTGTGTGTGTGTGAGTGTCTGTGAGTGACTGTGTGTGTGTGTGAGTATGTGAGTGAGTGTGTGTGTGACTGTGTGTGACTGTGTGTGTGAGTATGTGAGTGAGTGTGTGTGTGTGTGTGACTGTGTGTGTGTGTGTGAGTGTGTGTGTGACTGTGAGTGTGTGTGTGTCTGTGTGTGTGTGTGTCTGTGTGAGTGAGTGTGTGTGTGAGTGACTGTGAGTGACTGTGAGTGTGTGTGTGAGTGACTGTGAGTGACTGTGAGTGTGTGTGTGAGTGACTGTGAGTGACTGTGAGTGACTGTGTGTGTGACTGTGAGTGTCTGAGTGATTGTGTGTGTGTGAGTGTCTGTAAGTGACTGTGTGTGAGTGTCTGTGAGTGACTGTGTGTGTGAGTGAGTATGTGAGTGAGTGTGTGAGTATGTGTGTGAGTGTGTGTGAGTATGTGAGTGAGTGTGTGTGAGTGTGTGACTGTGTGTGTGACTGTGTGTGTGTGTGAGTGTCTGTGAGTGACTGTGTGTGTGTGTGAGTATGTGAGTGAGTGTGTGTGTGACTGTGTGTGACTGTGTGTGTGTGTGAGTATGTGAGTGAGTGTGTGTGTGTGTGACTGTGTGTGTGTGTGAGTATGTGAGTGAGTGTGTGTGTGACTGAGTGTGACTGTGTGTGTGTGAGTATGTGAGTGTGTGTGTGACTGAGTGTGACTGTGTGTGTGTGTGAGTATGTGAGTGTGTGTGTGACTGTGTGTGTGTGGTGTGAGTGAGTGTGTGAGGGTGTGTGTGACTGTGTGTGTGTGTGAGTATGTGAGTGAGTGTGTGTGTGTGTGACTGTGTGTGTGTGTGAGTATGTGAGTGAGTGTGTGTGTGTGTGACTGTGTGTGTGTGTGAGTATGTGAGTGAGTGTGTGTGTGTGTGACTGTGTGTGTGTGTGAGTATGTGAGTGAGTGTGTGTGTGTGTGACTGTGTGTGTGTGAGTATGTGAGTGAGTGTGTGTGTGTGTGACTGTGTGTGTGTGTGTGAGTATGTGAGTGAGTGTGTGTGTGTGTGACTGTGTGTGTGTGTGAGTATGTGAGTGAGTGTGTGTGTGTGTGACTGTGTGTGTGTGTGAGTATGTGAGTGAGTGTGTGTGTGTGTGACTGTGTGTGTGTGTGAGTATGTGAGTGTGTGTGTGTGTGACTGTGTGTGTGTGTGAGTATGTGAGTGAGTGTGTGTGTGTGTGACTGGTGTTGTGTGTGTGAGTATGTGAGTGAGTGTGTGTGTGTGTGACTGTGTGTGTGTGTGAGTATGTGAGTGAGTGTGTGTGTGTGTGACTGTGTGTGTGTGTGAGTATGTGAGTGAGTGTGTGTGTGTGTGACTGTGTGTGTGTGTGAGTATGTGAGTGAGTGTGTGTGTGTGACTGTGGTGTGTGTGTGAGTATGTGAGTGAGTGTGTGTGTGTGTGACTGTGTGTGTGTGTGAGTATGTGAGTGAGTGTGTGTGTGTGTGACTGTGTGTGTGTGTGAGTATGTGAGTGAGTGTGTGTGTGTGTGACTGTGTGTGTGTGTGAATATGTGAGTGAGTGTGTGTGTGACTGAGTGTGACTGTGTGTGTGTGTGAGTATGTGAGTGTGTGTGTGACTGTGTGTGTGTGTATGTGAGTGAGTGTGTGTGTGACTGTGTGTGTGTGTGAGTATGTGAGTGTGTGAGTGTGTGTGAGTGTGTGTGAGTGTGTGTGTGACTGGTGTGTGTGTGTGTGTGAGTATGTGAGTGAGTGTGTATGTGAGTGACTGTGTGTGTGTGTGAGTATGTGAGTGTGTGAGTGTGTGAGTGTCTGTGAGTGACTGTGTGTGTATGTGAGTGAGTGTGTGTGTGACTGTGTGTGACTGTGTGTGTGTGTATGTGAGTATGTGAGTATGTGAGTGTGTGTGTGACTGTGTGTGTGTGTGAGTATGTGAGTGAGTGTGTGTGTGACTGAGTGTGACTGTGTGTGTGAGTATGTGAGTGAGTGAGTATGTGAGTGAGTGTGTGTGTGAGTATGTGTGTGACTGTGTGTAAACCGAGTTCGATTCCCGCTCACGACCCCAGTGGTGTTGCTCAGCCCTGTTCATCATTGCTGCTGGTGGTGGCTGTGGTGGTGGTAGTTGTGGTGGTGGTAGTTGTGGTGGTGGTAGTTGTGGTGGTGGTAGTTGTGGTGGTGGTAGTTGTGGTGGTGGTAGTTGTGGTGGTGGTAGTTGTGGTGGTGGTAGTGGGGGTGGTAGTTGGTGGTAGTTGTGGTGGTGGTAGTTGGGGGGGGGTGGTGGGTGGTGGGTAGTGGTGGTGGGGGGGGGGGGGGGTGGGTGGTAGT
>WFAB01003197.1:0-19695 GCA_018977245.1 Lethenteron camtschaticum | reverse complement strand
GGTATCGGGTATCGGGTACCTGATTGCGACCTCTGGGATGAAGCCATGTTGCAGGCGCGGGTGGGTTGATTCTAGGAAACTTGAATTGTGAGAAGAGACAAGACGTTGGGAAATGAGTGACAAACGGTGACTCACCAGTGACTCACGGCTACCCGTACCCAGCCGGGTACGGGTAGCCGGGTATCGGGTAGGGTACGGGTATCGGGTACCCGATTGCGACCTCTGGTCTGTGGTTGTTTCCCAACTGATGACGATTACTTGTGTTGCGATCAAAACTTCGTGGTCTATTAGTTTAGTTTTCTACCCACGTGACTTTACCGAAGAGTATGGATTCCTGCAGTCATGAAAGCCACAAATCAAGATTTAACCGAACCCTAACACTACCCTAGCCTAACCCTAACCCCACTCTAACCCTAACCCGACTCTAACCCTAACCCGACTCTAACCCTAACCCCACTCTAACTCTAACCACACTCTAACTCTAACCACACTCTAACTCTAACCACACTCTAACCCTAACCACACCCTAACCCTAACCACACTCTAACCCTAACCCCACTCTAACCCTAACCACACTCTAACCCTAACCACACTCTAACCCTAACCCCACTCTAACACTAACAACACTCTAACTCTAACCCCACTCTAACCCTAACCACACTCTAACCCTAACCACACTCTAACCCTAACCACACTCTAACCCTAACCACACTCTAACTCTAACCACACTCTAACCCTAACCACACTCTAACCCTAACCACACTCTAACCCTAACCACACTCTAACCCTAACCACACTCTAACCCTAACCACACTCTAACCCTAACCACACTCTAATCCTAACCCCACTCTAACACTAACCACACTCTAACACTAACCCCACTCTAACCCTAACCACACTCTAACCCTAACCACACTCTAACCCTAACCACACTCTAACCATAACCACACTCTAACCCTAACCACACTCTAACCATAACCACACTCTAACCATAACCCCACTCTAACCCTAACCACACTCTAACCCTAACCACACTCTAACCCTAACCCCACTCTAACCATAACCCCACTCTAACCATAACCACACTCTAACCCTAACCCCACTCTAACCATAACCCCACTCTAACCATAACCACACTCTAACCCTAACCCACTCTAACCATAACCCCACTCTAACCCTAACCCCACTCTAACCCTAACCCACTCTAACCCTAACCACACTCTAACCCTAACCACACTCTAACCCTAACCACACTCTAACCCTAACCCCACTCTAACCCTAACCCCACTTTAACACTAACCCCACTCTAACCCTAACCACACTCTAACTCTAACCCCACTCTAACCATAACCACACTCTAACCATAACCCCACTCTAACCATAACCCCACTCTAACCATAACCACACTCTAACCCTAACCCCACTCTAACCATAACCCCACTCTAACCATAACCTCACTCTAACCCTAACCCCACTCTAACCATAACCACACTCTAACTCTAACCACACTCTAACCCTAACCACACACTAACCCTAACCACACACTAACCCTAACCACACTCTAACCCTAACCACACTCTAACCCTAACCACACTCTAACTCTAACCCCACTCTAACCCTAACCACACTCTAACCATAACCACACTCTAACTCTAACCACACTCTAACCATAACCACACTCTAACCCTAACCCCACTCTAACTCTAACCACACTCTAACCCTAACCACACACTAACCCTAACCACACTCTAACCCTAACCACACTCTAACTCTAACCACACTCTAACCCTAACCACACTCTAACCCTAACCACACTCTAACCCTAACCACACTCTAACCTAACCACACTCTAACCCTAACCACACTCTAACCCTAACCACACTCTAACCCTAACCACACTCTAACTCTAACCACACTCTAACCCTAACCACACTCTAACCCTAACCACACTCTAACCCTAACCGCACTCTAACCCTAACCCCACTCTAACCCTAACCACACTCTAACCCTAACCACACTCTAACTCTAACCACACTCTAACCATAACCACACTCTAACACTAACCACACTCTAACACTAACCACACTCTAACCCTAACCACACTCTAACCCTAACCACACTCAACTAACCAACTCTAACCTAACCCCACTCTAACCCTAACCCCACTCTAACCCTAACCACACTCTAACCCTAACCACACTCTAACCCTAACCACACTCTAACTCTACACTAACCCCACTCTAACCCTAACCCCACTCTAACCCTAACCACACTCTAACCCTAACCACACTCTAACCCTAACCACACTCTAACCCTAACCACACTCTAACCCTAACCCCACTCTAACCCTAACCACACTCTAACCCTAACCACACTCTAACCATAACCACACTCTAACCCTAACCACACTCTAACCCTAACCCACTCTAACCCTAACCCCACTCTAACCATAACCACACTCTAACCATAACCACACTCTAACCCTAACCACACTCTAACCATAACCACACTCTAACTCTAACCACACTCTAACCCTAACCACACTCTAACCATAACCACACTCTAACCCTAACCACACTCTAACCCTAACCACACTCTAACCCTACCACACCTAACCTAACCCCACTCTAACACTAACCCCACTCTAACACTAACCACACTCTAACCCTAACCACACTCTAACCCTAACCACACTCTAACCCTAACCACACTCTAACTCTAACCACACTCTAACCCCACTCTAACCCTAACCACACTCTAACCCTAACCACACTCTAACTCTAACCACACTCTAACCCTAACCCCACTCTAACCCTAACCACACTCTAACTCTAACCCCACTCTAACCATAACCACACTCTAACCTAACCACACTCTAACCATAACCCCACTCTAACCCTAACCACACTCTAACCCTAACCACACTCTAACTCTAACCCCACTCTAACCATAACCACACTCTAATCATAACCCCACTCTAACCATAACCCCACTCTAACCCTAACCACACACTAACCTAACCACACTCTAACCCTAACCACACTCTAACCCTAACCACACTCTAACCCTAACCACACTCTAACCCTAACCACACTCTAACCCTAACCACACTCTAACCCTAACCACACTCTAACCTAACCCCAACCCTAACCACACTCTAACTCTAACCCCACTCTAACCATAACCACACTCTAATCATAACCCCACTCTAACCATAACCCCACTCTAACCCTAACCACACACTAACCCTAACCACACTCTAACTCTAACCACACTCTAACCCTAACCACACTCTAACCATAACCACACTCTAACTCTAACCACACTCTAACCCTAACCACACTCTAACCCTAACCACACTCTAACTCTAACCACACACTAACCCTAACCACACACTAACCCTAACCACACTCTAACCCTAACCACACTCTAACCCTAACCACACTCTAACCCTAACCCCACTCTAACACTAACCACACTCTAACCCTAACCACACTCTAACTCTAACCACACACTAACCCTAACCACACACTAACCCTAACCACACTCTAACCCTAACCACACTCTAACCCTAACCACACTCTAACCCTAACCCCACTCTAACACTAACCCCACTCTAACCCTCACCACACTCTAACTCTAACCACACTCTAACACTAACCCCACTCTAACCCTCACCACACTCTAACTCTAACCCCACCCTAACCCTAACCACACTCTAACCCTAACCACACTCTAACCCTCACCACACTCTAACTCTAACCACACTCTAACCCTAACCCCACTCTAACACTAACCACACTCTAACCCTAACCCCACCCTAACCCTAACCACACTCTAACCCTAACCACACTCTAACCCTCACCACACTCTAACTCTAACCACACTCTAACCCTAACCACACTCTAACCCTAACCACACTCTAACCCTAACCCCACTCTAACACTAACCCCACTCTAACACTAACCCCACTCTAACCCTAACCACACTCTAACCCTAACCACACTCTAACCCTAACCACACTCTAACCATAACCACACTCTAACTCTAACCACACTCTAACCCTAACCACACTCTAACCATAACCACACTCTAACCCTAACCACACTCTAACCCTAACCACACTCTAACCCTAACCACACTCTAACCCTAACCACACTCTAACCCTAACCACACTCTAACTCTAACCACACTCTAACCCTAACCCACTCTAACTCTAACCACACTCTAACCCTAACCACACTCTAACCCTAACCACACTCTAACCCTAACCGCACTCTAACCCTAACCCACTCTAACCCTAACCACACTCTAACCCTAACCACACTCTAACCCTAACCACACTCTAACTCTAACCACACTCTAACCATAACCACACTCTAACACTAACCACACTCTAACACTAACCACACTCTAACCCTAACCACACTCTAACCCTAACCACACTCTAACCCTAACCACACTCTAACCCTAACCACACTCTAACTCTACACTAACCCCACTCTAACCCTAACCCACACTCTAACCCTAACCACTCTAACCCTACCCACTCTAACCCTAACCACACTCTAACCCTAACCACACTCTAACCCTAACCACACCACACTCTAACCCTAACCACACTCTAACCCTAACCACACTCTAACCCTAACCCACTCTAACCCTAACCACACTCTAACCCTAACCACACTCTAACCCTAACCACACTCTAACCTAACCACACTCTAACCCTAACCACACTCTAACCCTAACCCACTCTAACCCTAACCCCACTCTAACCATAACCACACTCTAACCATAACCACACTCTAACCCTAACCACACTCTAACCATAACCACACTCTAACTCTAACCACACTCTAACCCTAACCACACTCTAACCCTAACCACACTCTAACCCTAACCACACTCTAACCCTCACCACACTCTAACTCTAACCCCACTCTAACTCTAACCCCACCCTAACCCTAACCACACTCTAACCCTAACCACACTCTAACTCTAACCCCACACTAACCCTAACCACACTCTAACCCTAACCACACTCTAACCCTAACCCCACTCTAACACTAACCACACTCTAACCCTAACCACACTCTAACCACCACACTCTAACCCTAACCACACTCTAACCCTAACCACACTCTAACCCTAACCACACTCTAACCCTAACCACACTCTAACCCTAACCACACTCTAACCCTAACCCCACTCTAATCCTAACCACACTCTAACCCTAACCACACTCTAACCCTAACCACACTCTAACCATAACCACACTCTAACCCTAACCACACTCTAACCCTAACCACACTCTAACCCTAACCCCACTCTAACACTAACCCACTCTAACACTAACCCCACTCTAACCCTAACCACACTCTAACCCTAACCACACTCTAACCCTAACCACACTCTAACCCTAACCACACTCTAACCCTAACCCCACTCTAACCCTAACCCCACTCTAACCCTAACCACACTCTAACCCTAACCACACTCTAACCCTAACCACACTCTAACCCTAACCACACTCTAACCCTAACCCCACTCTAACACTAACCCCACTCTAACCCTAACCACACTCTAACTCTAAGCACACTCTAACCCTAACCACACTCTAACCATAACCCCACTCTAACACTAACCCCACTCTAACCCTAACCACACTCTAACCCTAACCTCACTCTAACACTAACCACACTCTAACACTAACCCCACTCTAACCCTAACCACACTCTAACCCTAACCACACTCTAACACTAACCACACTCTAACACTAACCTCACTCTAACCCTAACCACACTCTAACCCTAACCCCACTCTAACTCTAACCCCACTCTAACCCTAACCACACTCTAACCCTAACCCCACTCTAACCCTAACCACACTCTAACCCTAACCACACTCTAACCCTAACCCCACTCTAACCCTAACCACACTCTAACCCTAACCCCACTCTAACCCTAACCACACTCTAACCCTAACCCCACTCTAACCTTTACCCTAACCCCACCCTAACCCCACGCTCACCCCACGCTCACCCCACGTTCACCCCACGCTCACCCCACGCTCACCCCACGCTCACCCTTCTCTCCCCACCCCCACCTCCCCCCCTCCAGGAGTGGAGCCTTCGGACTCTCCCAGTGAAGAGCGTGGCAAGGCAGCCACGGCGTGGAGAGCCGGGGGAGAGTTGGGTCACCAGGGGTCAGAGTTGAGTCACCAGGGGTCAGAGTTGAGGGACCAGGGGTTAGAGTTGAGTGACCGTGGGTCAGAGTTGAGGGACCAGGGGTCAGAGTTGAGTCACCAGGGGTCAAAGTTGAGGGACCACGGGTCAGAGTTGGGTCACCAGGGGTTAGAGTTGAGTCACCAGGGGTCAGAGTTGAGTCACCAGGGGTCAGAGTTGGGTCACCAGGGGTCAGAGTTGGGTCACCAGGGGTCAGAGTTGAGTCACCAGGGGTCAGAGTTGGGTCACCAGGGGTCAGAGTTGAGTCACCAGGGGTTAGAGTTGAGTCACCAGGGGTCAGAGTTGAGTCACCAGGGGTCAAAGTTGAGTCACCAGGAGGGAGAGTTGGGTCACCAGGGGTCAGAGTTGAGTCACCGGGAGTCAGAGTTGAGTCACCGGGGGTCAGAGCTGGGTCACCAGGGGTCAGAGTTGAGTCACCAGGGGTCAGAGTTGAGTCACCAGGGGTCAAAGTTGAGTCACCAGGAGGGAGAGTTGGGTCACCAGGGGTCAGAGTTGAGTCACCAGGGGTCAGAGTTGAGTCACCGGGGGTCAGAGTTAAGCCACCAGGAGTCAGAGTTGAGCCTACAGGAGACAGAGTTGAGTCACCAGGGGTCAGAGTTGAGTCACCAGGGGTCAAAGTTGAGTCATCAGGAGACAAAGTTGAGACCCCAGGGGTCAGAGTTGAGTCACCAGGAGACAGAGTTGAGTCACGAGGGGTCAGAGTTGAGTCACCAGGGGTCAGAGTTGAGTCACCAGGGGTCAGAGTTGAGTCACCAGGGAGGAGAACTCGGCTCCGTTCCCAGAGCCGACTCTGGATTATCTCCCGGCTCTGGCTCCGGCTCCGGCTTCTCTGGATCCGGCTCCGGCTCCGTTCACAGAGCCGACTCTGGATTATCTCCCGGCTCCGGATCTTCCGCTCCGGGATCCGGCTCCAGCTCCGTTCCCAGAGCCGACTCTGGATTAGCTCCCGGCTCCGGCTCCAGCTCCTCTGGATCCGGCTCCGGTGCCTCGGGGCTCTCCCCAAAGCGTCCGTACTTCGACATGTCCGAGTGTCCGAGGGAGAAGCGCTCCGGCTGCTGCCGCCGCCGTTCCGGTAGTGGGGAGGAGGAGGCTTCTGGGAATGGCCACCGAGAGACGGACGCCACCACCACCACCACAACTACCACCACCACAACAACTACCACCAACACAACCACAACCACGGCGGCGCCGGTGACGACGACGACGACGACGAGGAGGAGGAGGGTGGGGAGGAGGAGGAGGAAGGGGGGGAGGGGCGGGGGGAAGTGCACCACCACCACCACCACGACTACAACCTCGACGATGTTGCCACCCGGCCACGAAGAACGGGGGGGAACGGTGGCGGTGGAGGCGGCGGTGGTAGAGGCGGTGGTGCCGGTAGAGGCGGTGGTGGCGGTGGTGGTGGAGGTGGTGGAGGCTGTGGAGGAGGCGGTAGTAGAGGAGGTGGTAGAGGTGGTGGTGGAGGAAGTGGAGAAGGTGGTGGAGAAGGTGGTGGAGGTGGTAGAGAAGGTGGAGGAGGCGGTGGAGGTGGTGGAGGAGGCGGTGGTGGAGAAGGTGGTGGAGGTGGTAGAGAAGGTGGAGGAGGCGGTGGAGGTGGTGGAGAAGGTGGTAGAGAAGGTGGAGGAGGCGGTGGAGGTGGTGGAGAAGGTGGTGGAGAAGGTGGTGGAGAAGGTGGAGGAGGCGGTGGAGGAGGTGGAGGCGGTGGTGGAGACGGTGGTGGTAGAGGTGGTGGTGGAGCCCCAGCGGAATTTGACAGCCGGCAGGAACGGAAGCTCCAGTGCGGGCAATGTTGCCGCGGAAGGACAGGCTGTGGTAGGACAGGCTGTAGGACAGGATGTAGGACAGGCTGTAGGGCAGGCTGTAGGACAGGCAGAACGACAGGCTGTAGGACAGGCTGTAGGACAGGCGGAAGGACAGGCTGTAGGACAGGCGGAAGGACAGGCTGTAGGACAGGCGGAAGGACAGGCTGTAGGACAGGCGGAAGGACAGGCTGTAGGACAGGCGGAAGGACAGGCTGTAGGACAGGCTGTAGGACAGGCTGTAGGACAGGCTGTAGGACAGGCTGTAGGACAGGCAGAACGACAGGCTGTAGGACAGGCTGTAGGACAGGCGGAAGGACAGGCTGTAGGACAGGCGGAAGGACAGGCTGTAGGACAGGCGGAAGGACAGGCTGTAGGACAGGCGGAAGGACAGGCTGTAGGACAGGCGGAAGGACAGGCTGTAGGACAGGCTGTAGGACAGGCTGTAGGACAGGCTGTAGGACAGGCGGAAGGACAGGCGGTAAGACAGGCTGTAGGACAGGCTGTAGGACAGGCGGTAAGACAGGCTGTAGGACAGGCTGTAGGACAGGCGGTAAGACAGGCTGTAGGACAGGCTGTAGGACAGGCGGTAAGACAGGCTGTAGGACAGGCGGTGGTAGGAGACGTGGACCAGCATCCCGTGGATGATGATGATGATGATGAGGGGGATGATGACGAGGCCCTGGTGAGGTTCCTTGTGTCGCTGGCTGGCAGCATCCGCGTGCCGGGCTCCACCCCACCACACCACCCACCCAGCTGAGGCTCTCTCCCTACGTGACCTCTCCGTGACCTTTCCGTGACCCCTCCATGACCCCTCCATGACCTCTCCGTGACCTCTCCCTCCGTGACCTCCCTCCGTGACCTTTCACTCCATGACCTCTTGCTCCGTGACTTCTTTGTGACCTCTCCGTGACCTCTCGCTCCATGACCTCTCCGTGACCTCTCCGTGACCTCTCTCCCCGTGACCTCTCCCTCCGTGACCTCTCCCTCCGTGACCTCTCCTTCTCCGTGACCTCTCGCTCCGTGGAAGTTTCTCCGGTCGCTCGGGAAAGTTTCTCCGTTGGTCGGAAAAGTTCCTCCCGAAGCCGATCGATTCTTTTGGCCTGCCGTGGTTTTAGCTTTTGATGGTTGGGGGGGGGTATAGGGGAGGTTAGTGGTGGGGGGGGGGGTGGTAGGTTGAAGGGATGGGTGGGGGGGTCCGGTTTTTGAAGATGGGAAGTCTACAACCTCTGTGGCTCTTTCGATAAAAGTCACGTGGGCTAGAAATGAAACCAAATGAACGTATAAGATTTCGATGTAAAGCTTCTTTCGTGACTGCAGCAGGGATTCATCTTCTTGGTTCTTTCGGTAAAGTCATCACGTAGAAGGGAAGTAATAAAATAATAAAAATAGACGTTTCGGCCCTCAGGTGAAGAACAGGTCTGTCGTGAAGACAGCGTCATTCACATCAACATCATCATTAACATCATCATCATCAACATCATCATTTACATCATCTACATCATCAACATCATCTTTTTTTTCGATTTAAAGCTTTCGTGACTGCAGTGATTCATCTTCTTGGTTCTTTCGGTAAAGTCATCACGTAGAAGGGAAGTAATAAAATAATATTTTATAATGTTTTATTTTTATTATTTTATTGTTTTATTTTTATTATTTTATTGTTTTATTTTTATTATTTTATGTTTTATTTTATTATGTTTTCTTTTATTATTTTATTATGTTTATTTGTATTATTTTATTATGTTTTATTTGTATTATTTTATTATGTTTATTATTATATCATGTTTTATTTTTATTATTTTATTATGTTTTATTTTTTATTATGTTTTCATTTTATTATTTCCCTTCTACGTGACGACTTTACCGAAAGACCCAACAAGATGAATCCCTGCTGCAGTCACGAAATAAGCTTTAAATACAAATGAACGCAGTCACTCCGTCTTCAACCCCGATATTACGCGGTCTCTGCTGCCTTCATCTTGTTTCATTTCCACCCCACGTGACTTTCTTTACCCACAAAACCACAGACCGAGAGAGAGGCGCGTGGATTGCTACGGTCCTCGAAAGCTTTGATGGGGAAATCCGTCTGATGTTTCAGTTCGTTTGCTCTGACCGGGTGGGGTGGGGTGGGTGGGTGGGTGGTGAGGGTTGTTGTTGTTGATGTTGATGGTTCACTTATTGTTCAAAGCCTCTCGTTCGAGAGGTCCGTCGGCAATTTCGGGGAGTTGCGTGGAATCAATAAAAGCAAAGTGGCGGCAGGGTGCTGATCGATTCGAGAATTTGAGGTCTTGGTTCCTGGACCCCGAGTGAGTGAGTGTGTCAAAAGCCATACAGAGCCACTGTATCATCCCATACAGAAATACCATGTCATCCCATACAGAGCCACCGTCTCATCCCATACAGAGTGAGTGTGGTAGTGGTGAGTGTGGTGAGTGGTGAGTGAGTGAGTGTGCCTGTGGTGAGTGTGGTGAGTGAGCTGGTGAGTGAGTGAGCTGGTGAGTGAGTGAGTGTACTTTTGGTGAGTGAGTGAGTGGTTGTGTTGGTTGTGTGTGGTTGTGGTGAGTGGTAGTGGTGAGTGTGGTGAGTGGTAGTGGTGAGTGTGGTGAGTGGTAGTGGTGAGTGGTAGTGGTGAGTGTCGTGTGCGTGGTAGTGGTGAGTGTGGTTGTGTGTGTGGTAGTGGTGAGTGAGCTGGTGAGTGAGTGAGAGTGGTGAGTGAGTGTGGTAGTGGTGAGTGAGTGAGTGAGAGTGGTGAGTGAGTGTGGTAGTGGTGAGTGAGCTGGTGAGTGAGTGAGAGTGGTGAGTGAGTGTGGTAGTGGTGAGTGAGTGGTGAGTGAGTGAGTGAGCTGGTGAGTGAGTGGCGAGTGAGTGTGGTTGTGGTGAGTGAGTGGTTGTGGTGAGTGAGTGTGGTGAGTGAGTGAGTGAGCTGGTGAGTGAATGAGTGAGCTGGTGAGTGAGTGAGCTGGTGAGTGAGTGCTGTGTGTTAGTGGTGATTGAGCTGGTGAGTGAGCTGGTGAGTGTGGTAAGTGGTGAGTGAGTGAGCTGGTGAGTGAGTGGTGAGTGAGCTGGTGAGTGAGTGAGCTGGTGAGTGAGCTGGTGAGTGAGTGGGTGAGTGAGTGAGTGAGCTGGTGAGTGAGTGAGAGTGGTGAGTGAGTGCTGTGTGTGGTGAGTGAGTGCTGTGTGTGGTGAGTGAGTGTGGTTGTGGTGAGTGAGTGAGCTGGTGAGTGAGTGAGTGAGCTGGTGAGTGAGTGAGCTGGTGAGTGAGTGCTGTGTGTGGTGAGTGAGTGAGCTGGTGAGTGAGCTGGTGAGTGAGTGGGTGAGTGAGCTGGTGAGTGAGCTGGTGAGTGAGTGAGTGAGAGTGGTGAGTGAGTGCTGTGTGTGGTGAGTGAGTGTGGTTGTGGTGAGTGAGTGAGCTGGTGAGTGAGGTGGTGAGTGAGCTGGTGAGTGAGTGAGTGAGCTGGTGAGTGAGCTGGTGAGTGAGTGAGCTAGTGAGTGCTGTGTGTGGTGAGTGAGTGAGCTGGTGAGTGAGTGGTGAGTGAGCTGGTGAGTGAGTGGTGAGTGAATGAGCTGGTGAGTGAGCTGGTGAGTGAGTGGTGAGTGAGTGAGTGAGCTGGTGAGTGAGTGGTGAGTGAGTATGGTGAGTGAGGTGGTGAGTGAGTGAATGAGCTGGTGAGTGAGCTGGTGAGTGAGTGGTGAGTGAGTGTGGTGAGTGAGCTGGTGAGTGGTGAGTGAGCTGGTGAGTGAGCTGGTGAGTGAGTGGTGAGTGAGTGAGCTGGTGAGTGAGTGAGCTGGTGAGTGAGTGAGTGAGCTGGTGAGTGAGTGGGCTGGTGAGTGAGTGAGCTGGTGAGTGAGCTGGTGAGTGAGTGGTGAGTGAGCTGGTGAGTGAGTGAGTGAGCTGGTAGTGAGCTGGTGAGTGAGCTGGTGAGTGAGTGAGCTGGTCAGTGAGTGAGTGAGCTGGTGAGTGAGCTGGTGAGTGAGTGAGTGAGCTGGTGAGTGAGTGAGTGAGCTGGTGAGTGAGCTGGTGAGTGAGTGAGCTAGTGAGTGAGCGAGCTGGTGAGTGAGTGAGTGAGCTGGTGAGTGAGTGAGTGAGCTGGTGAGTGAATGAGTGAGCTGGTGAGTGAGTGAGCTGGTGAGTGTAGTGAGTGAGCTGGTGAGTGAGTGAGTGAGCTGGTGAGTGAGTGAGCTGTTGAGTGAGTGGTGAGTGTGGTGAGTGAGTGAGTGAGCTGGTGAGTGAGTGGTGAGTGTGGTGAGTGGTGAGTGAGTTCTGTGTGTGCGCCATCTGTCTGCCCGCCTTGTGTGGTGAGTGTAGTGAGTGGTTGTGTTGGTTGTGTGTGTGGTAGTGGTGAGTGGTGAGTGGTTGTGTTGGTTGTGTGTGTGGTAGTGGTGAGTGGTTGTGTTGGTTGTGTTGGTTGTGTGTGTGGTAGTGGTGAGTGTGGTGAGCTGGTGAGTGAGTGGTGAGTGTTAGTGGTGAGTGGTGAGTGTAGTGAGTGGTAAGTGGTTGTGTTGGTTGTGAGTGCTGTGTGTGGTGAGTGAGTGAGCTGGTGAGTGAGTGAGTGAGCTGGTGAGTGAGTGGTGAGTGTGGTGAGTGGTGAGTGAGTGAGTTGGTGAGTGAGTGGTGAGTGAGTGAGCTGGTGAGTGAGTGGTGAGTGTGGTGAGTGGTGAGTGAGTTCTGTGTGTGGTAGTGGTGAGTGAGTGTGAGTGGTAGTGGTGAGTGGTAGTGGTGAGTGGTTGTGTTGGTTGTGTGGTAGTGGTGAGTGTGGTGAGTGGTGAGTGCTGTGTGTGGTGAGTGAGTGAGCTGGTGAGTGAGTGGTGAGTGAGTGAGCTGGTGAGTGAGCTGGTGAGTGAGCTGGTGAGTGAGTGAGCTGGTGAGTGAGTGAGCTGGTGAGTGAGTGAGCTGGTGAGTGAGTGAGCTGGTGAGTGAGCTGGTGAGTGAGTGGTGAGTGAGTGAGTGAGCTGGTGAGTGGTGAGTGAGTGGTGAGTGAGTGAGTGAGCTGGTGAGTGAGTGAGCTGGTGAGTGAGCTGGTGAGTGAGTGGTGAGTGTGGTGAGTGGTGAGTGAGTTGTGTGTGTGTAGTGAGTGGTGAGTGAGTTGTGTGAGTGAGTGAGCTGGTGAGTGAGTGAGTGAGTGGTGAGTGTAGTGAGTGAGTGGTGAGTGAGTGGGGAGTGAGTGGTGAGTGAGTGAGTGAGCTGGTGAGTGAGTGGTGAGTGTGGTGAGTGGTGAGTGAGTGAGCTGGTGAGTGAGTGGTGAGTGAGTGGTGAGTGAGTGAGCTGGTGAGTGAGCTGGTGAGTGAGTGGTGAGTGAGTGAGTGAGCTGGTGAGTGAGTGAGCTGGTGAGTGAGTGAGCTGGTGAGTGAGCTGGTGAGTGAGTGGTGAGTGAGTGAGCTGGTGAGTGGTGAGTGAGTGAGTGAGCTGGTGAGTGAGTGAGCTGGTGAGTGAGCTGGTGAGTGAGTGGTGAGTGTGGTGAGTGGTGAGTGAGTGGTGAGTGAGTGAGCTGGTGAGTGAGTGGTGAGTGTGGTGAGTGGTGAGTGAGTTCTGTGTGTGGTAGTGGTGAGTGAGTGTGAGTGGTAGTGGTGAGTGGTAGTGGTGAGTGGTGAGTGGTTGTGTTGGTTGTGTGGTAGTGGTGAGTGTGGTGAGTGGTGAGTGCTGTGTGTGGTGAGTGAGTGAGCTGGTGAGTGAGTGGTGAGTGAGTGAGCTGGTGAGTGAGCTGGTGAGTGAGCTGGTGAGTGAGTGAGCTGGTGAGTGAGTGAGCTGGTGAGTGAGTGAGCTGGTGAGTGAGTGACCTGGTGAGTGAGCTGGTGAGTGAGTGGTGAGTGAGTGAGTGAGCTGGTGAGTGGTGAGTGAGTGGTGAGTGAGTGAGTGAGCTGGTGAGTGAGTGAGCTGGTGAGTGAGCTGGTGAGTGAGTGGTGAGTGTGGTGAGTGGTGAGTGAGTTGTGTGTGTGTAGTGAGTGGTGAGTGAGTTGTGTGAGTGAGTGAGCTGGTGAGTGAGTGAGTGAGTGGTGAGTGTAGTGAGTGAGTGGTGAGTGAGTGGGGAGTGAGTGGTGAGTGAGTGAGTGAGCTGGTGAGTGAGTGGTGAGTGTGGTGAGTGGTGAGTGAGTGAGCTGGTGAGTGAGTGGTGAGTGAGTGGTGAGTGAGTGAGCTGGTGAGTGAGCTGGTGAGTGAGTGGTGAGTGAGTGAGTGAGCTGGTGAGTGAGTGAGCTGGTGAGTGAGTGAGCTGGTGAGTGAGCTGGTGAGTGAGTGGTGAGTGAGTGAGCTGGTGAGTGGTGAGTGAGTGAGTGAGCTGGTGAGTGAGTGAGCTGGTGAGTGAGCTGGTGAGTGAGTGGTGAGTGTGGTGAGTGGTGAGTGAGTTGTGTGTGTGTAGTGAGTGGTGAGTGAGTTGTGTGAGTGAGTGAGCTGGTGAGTGAGTGAGTGAGTGGTGAGTGTAGTGAGTGAGTGGTGAGTGAGTGGTGAGTGAGTGGTGAGTGAGTGAGTGAGCTGGTGAGTGAGCTGGTGAGTGAGTGGTGAGTGTGGTGAGTGGTGAGTGAGTGAGCTGGTGAGTGAGTGGTGAGTGAGTGGTGAGTGAGTGAGCTGGTGAGTGAGTGGTGAGTGAGTGAGTGAGCTGGTGAGTGAGTGAGCTGGTGAGTGAGTGAGCTGGTGAGTGAGCTGGTGAGTGAGTGGTGAGTGAGTGAGTGAGCTGGTGAGTGGTGAGTGAGTGGAGTGAGTGAGTGAGTGAGCTGGTGAGTGAGTGAGCTGGTGAGTGAGCTGGTGAGTGAGTGGTGAGTGTGGTGAGTGGTGAGTGAGTTGTGTGTGTGTAGTGAGTGGTGAGTGAGTTGTGTGAGTGAGTGAGCTGGTGAGTGAGTGAGTGAGTGGTGAGTGTAGTGAGTGAGTGGTGAGTGAGTGGTGAGTGAGTGAGTGAGCTGGTGAGTGAGCTGGTGAGTGAGTGGTGAGTGTGGTGAGTGGTGAGTGAGTGAGCTGGTGAGTGAGTGGTGAGTGAGTGAGCTGGTGAGTGAGTAAGCTGGTGAGTGAGCTGGTGAGTGAGTGGTGAGTGAGTGAGTGAGCTGGTGAGTGAGTGAGCTGGTGAGTGAGTGGTGAGTGAGTGAGCTGGTGAGTGAGTGAGCTGGTGAGTGAGTGAGTGAGCTGGTGAGTGAGTGAGCTGGTGAGTGAGTGAGTGAGCTGGTGAGTGAGTGGTGAGTGTGGTGAGTGTGGTTGTGTGTGTGTAGTGTGGTGAGTGGTGAGTGAGTTGTGTGTGTGGTAGTGGTGAGTGTGGTGAGTGGTGAGTGAGTTCTGTGTGTGCGC
Source organism: Lethenteron camtschaticum (assembly GCA_018977245.1). NCBI lineage: Eukaryota > Metazoa > Chordata > Hyperoartia > Petromyzontiformes > Petromyzontidae > Lethenteron > Lethenteron camtschaticum. Next base: position 4,379 of record WFAB01003197.1, on the reverse strand, counting down.
CATCTGTCTGCCCGCCGCGTGTCACGTCTCGTTATCTCGTCGGCGCCATCGCGACGCGGAGATTAAAAACAAACAGCTCCTCGTGGGTACACCTGGCGACGATTAGTGCACGCGTCAGTGCGTGCGCAGGTGTGTGTGTGTACAGGTGTGTGTGTACAGGTGTGTGTGTGTGTGTAGGTGTGTGTGTGTAGGTGTGTGTGTGTGTAGGTGTGTGTGTGTACAGGTGTGTAGGTGTGTGTGTGTGTAGGTGTGTGTGTGTAGGTGTGTGTGTGTGTAGGTGTGTGTGTGTACAGGTGTGTAGGTGTGTGTGTGTGTAGGTGTGTGTAGGTGTGTGTGTGTGTGTAGGTGTGTGTGTACAGGTGTGTAGGTATGTGTGTAGGTGTGTGTGTGTAGGTGTGTGTGTGTAGGTGTGTGTGTGTGTACAGGTGTGTGTAGGTGTGTGTGTGTGTGTAGGCGTCAGTGCGTGCGCGTGTGTAGGTGTGTGTGCAGGTGTGTGTGTGTAGGTGTGTGTGTGTAGATGTGTGTGTGTAGGTGTGTGTGTAGGTGTGTGTACAGGTGTGTGTGTGCAGGTGTGTGTGTGTAGGTGTGTGTACAGGTGTGTGTGTGTGCAGGTGTGTGTGTGTGTGTGTGTAGGCGTCAGTGCGTGCACAGGTGTGTAGGTGTGTGTAGGTGTGTGTGTGTGTAGATGTGTGTGTGTAGGTGTGTGTGTGTAGGGTTGTGTGTAGGTGTGTGTGTAGGGGTGGGTGTGTAGTTGTGTTTGTGTCTACAGGTGTGTGTGTAGGTGTGTTTGTGTAGGTGTGTGTGTAGGTGTGTGTAGGTGTGTAGATGTGTGTGTGTGTAGGGGTGTGTGTGTAGGTGTGTGTGTGTAGGGGTGTGTGTATAGGTGTGTGTGTAGGTGTGTGTGTAGGGGTGGGTGTGTAGTTGTGTTTGTGTCTACAGGTGTGTGTGTAGGTGTGTTTGTGTAGGTGCGTGTGTGTAGGTGTGTGTAGGTGTGTAGATGTGTGTGTGTGTAGGGGTGTGTGTGTAGGTGTGTGTGTGTAGGGGTGTGTGTATAGGTGTGTGTAGGTGTGCACGTGTGTAGGTGTGTTTGTGTCTACAGGTGTGTGTGTAGGTGTGTTTGTGTAGGTGTGTGTGTAGGTGTGTGTGTGTAGGTGTGTTTGTGTAGGTGTGTGTGTAGGGGTGTGTGTGTAGGTGTGTTTGTGTAGGTGTGTGTGTAGGTGTGTGTGTGTAGGTGTGTGTGTGGGTGTGTTTGTGTAGGTGTGTGTATCTACAGGTGTGTAGGTGTGTGTGTAGGTGTGTGTGTTTGTGTATGTGTGTGTGTACAGGTGTGTGTACAGGTGTGTGTGTAGGTGTGTGTGTGTAGGTGTGTGTGTGTAGGTGTGTGTACAGGTGTGTGTACAGGTGTGTGTGTGTAGGTGTGTGTGTAGGTGTGTGTGTGTAGGTGTGTGTACAGGTGTGTGTGTACAGGTGTGTGTGTAGGTGTGTGTGTAGGTGTGTGTGTAGGTGTGTTTGTGTCTACAGGTGTGTGTAGGTGTGTGTGTAGGTGTGTTTGTGTCTAAAGGTGTGTGTGTAGGGGTGTGTGTACAGGGGTGTGTAGGTGTGTGCGTTTGTAGGTGTGTGTGTAGGTGTGTGTGTGTAGGTGTGTGTGTGGGTGTGTTTGTGTAGGTGTGTGTGTAGGTGTGTGTGTGTAGGTGTGTGTGTGTAGGTGTGTGTGTGGGTGTGTTTGTGTAGGTGTGTGTGTAGGGGTGTGTGTGTAGGTGTGTGTGTGGGTGTGTTTGTGTAGGTGTGTGTGTAGGTGTGTGTGTGTAGGTGTGTGTGTGGGTGTGTTTGTGTAGGTGTGTGTGTAGGTGTGTGTAGGTGTGTAGGTGTGTGTGTAGGTGTGTGTGTGTGTAGGTGTGTGTGTAGGGGTGTGTGTGTGTGTAGGTGTGTGTGTGTGGGTGTGTTTGTGTAGGTGTGTGTGTAGGTGTGTGTGTGTAGGTGTGTGTGTGGGTGTGTTTGTGTAGGTGTGTGTGTAGGTGTGTGTAGGTGTGTAGGTGTGTGTGTAGGTGTGTGTGTAGGGGTGTGCGTGTCTACAGGTGTGTAGTCTGTCAAAACAACCCCCTACCTCCTCGTGGTGCATGAAGGGCAACTCTGTCGTGGGCAGTGCTGTGGGGGTGAGGGCCAATGCCCATTGGCCTCTCCCCTCATGGCGTCTGTGACCACCACAGCGGCTAAACGGGGGTTCTGGACGGGTGCGAGGGGCTGGTAACCCCTCCACCTTCAATTAATTACCACTAAACCACGACCGAAATTTTTAATTAACAAGCTTGTGCCGGAGGCCCCGGGGGACAGGCGTCTATGACGTCTCCTGGCCAAACCCCATCTGGCGGAGCCAGGAGATTGAATCTTCACCCTCGGGGCTCCTCCAGAAACAACGAAAAGCCACTTCGTGTGGCCACGTGGAATGTTCGAACGCTCACTGCGGAGGAGAGGCTGCCACTCCTCTGTCGGGAGCTGGACCGGTACCGCTTGGATCTCTGTGGAATTCAGGAGGTCCGGTGGACCGGTTCTGGCTCCTGCCACCATGAGGGGTGGACAGTCCTCTATTCGGGGCAGGAGACTGCCAAACAACAGGGAGTGGCTCTTCTTCTGAACAAAATAATGGAGTGGATGTGGGAGCGTGGCGGTGAGGTTTGTAGATTTGCTGGAGCATTTTATGAGGTCTTGAGGGAGGGGAAATCCCTCAGCCTGGAAAACATCGTGGGACAAAGTGGGGATGACCCTGCTGAGGCTGCGGTGCCTCAAATATTGGAGGAGTAATTCACCCCCTGTGAGTGGCTGGCTGAGGTGCCATCTGTTGAGGAAGTACTGAAGGCGATCCAGAGTCTGAGACCAGGAAAGGCACCGGGCAGAGATGATCTCCCAAGCGAAATGCTGAGGGAGGGTGGAGTTTGTGCACAGACTGCCCTATATGACATCATAACAACAGTCTGGACCACTGGACGGGTTCCTGCAGGATGCCCTAGTGGTCCCCCTCTTTAAGAAGAGGGACCGCACAGACTGTAACAACTACAGGGGCATCTCACTCCTCAGTGTGCCGGGTAAGGTCCTGGCAAGGATTATCCAACATCGCCTTGCCAGGCACGCTGAGGAGAGGCTTGCGGAGCCCCAATGCGGTTTCAGAAGGCGTCTGCACAGATGCATTTTTCTGTCCATCTGCTACAGCAGAGGTGTAGGGAATTCCAACAAGACCTACATCTCTGCTTTATTGACCTGGTCAAGGCCTATGATACCATCAGTAGGTCTGGGCTCTGAGTAGTTTTTCGTGCTTTTGGAGTCCCTGACCCTCTGCTCACGATCATTAATGACCTTCATGATGGTGAGCGGGCCCGGGTAAAACTACGTGGCCGGGTTGGAGCAATTCCCTGTTCACCTTGGGGTGCGACAGGGATGTCCGCTGGCTCCCACATTACTTAACTATTTTGACCACGTAGTTCGTGAAGCCTTCAATGGCTGTACTGGAGGATTTTCCATCTCTATTAGTCAACCATGTTATGTATTCCGATGATCTGGTAATTGCTGCTCACTCAGAGGAGGAGTTGGAGGTGCTGCTGCTGAAACTGGAACGTGCCACTAAGAGGTGGGGCCTTACCATCAGCCCCACCAAAACTAAGCACCTGCCTGGGTATTTTGTACCATCGGACACTACACCCCCACAACTCCCAATCGGTGATGGGGCAGTTGTGGAGAGAGTGGAGAGTTTCCCATACCTGGGCAGTGTGCTTATGACCGGCTCCAGTTTAACAGCAGAGGTCTCACTCCGAATCAGTCGAGCGGCATTATCTTTTCATCGGTTGCGTAACGCTGTGTGGAAGCTACCTGGTCTGTCGCTCCGCACAAAGCTTCAGGTCTTCTCGGCCACGGTCATTACCTTTCTTCTCTACGCTTGCGAAATGTGGACCCCCCTAACTGAACATCTTTGCTGGTTAGAAACATTTAGGCTGGCCTGCCTACGATCCATCCTGGGTTAACCATGCTGGATTGTGTGAGGAGCTCACAAATCCTTGAAAGATCTGGGCAAAGTCCCATCGGTGAGTTCCTCCGGCAGGCAAGCTGCATTGGCTGGGTCATGTAGCCTGCATGCCCAGCCACCGCATGCCTAAACAGCTTTTGTTCGGCCGGATCGAGGGGGCTAAACAGGCGCGGCACGGGCTAGAGAAGAGATGGAGCGATGTGGTACAGGAGGACGTGGAGCTGAGTGGACTTGCCGATGACTGGTACCAGCGGTGTCAAGATCGGCCTCTGTGGAGGAGGCTCGTGAAGGACGCTACTGGGCAGTTGGAGGCAGTCGCCCTCCAACAACAACGGAGGGCGGAGGAGCGACGCTCACAACAACGAGC